>JAOPJG010000459.1:0-23835 GCA_027478255.1 Dispira simplex | reverse complement strand
AAAAAAGTCACGTGATTTATTTCAACCTAAAATCGGCGGATTTTTCTCTATATAGTCGAAAAAAAATCGCCCATATAGTCAAAAAAAAAAACCACCCACATGCTCCATTGTTACGAGGGGCTTAGTGTTTCAGTCAGGTGGTTTTTATCAGCCACTAAAGTAGATGTTTTAATAGGTGATCCTACAAACTAGGTGAGAGAATATGGTCATGTTGTTTGCTACATTAGACGGTCGTTTAGAGAATAGATGTGCTGACCTAGAAAAGTCTTGTTAAATCAAACGCACGCATTGGAAACCATGACGTCTCACATTTCTCTCCCTCATAGAATACTATCAGGTACAAGAAGTAATGGAATAATAGTTATGGGGTGGAATGTAAGGATAAGATAAACTGCTTGATGCATTATCGGTTCGAATCTTTCGATAATCGGGATGAAAGTAACATGTCGTAGTCGGCCTAGTGGACGTGTCAATCGTATAGGCACCATACCCTTGAAAAGGTCTCCTTTTGTAAAAACCTTGCAGCATGGTCTGTTCGCTGTACGTCCCGCACTAAAAACCCCTAAAAAGTAGGACTCGACTATATTCGGAATTCTGTATTCGACCGGGAACCCCCTATTATAGTCGGGGATACCGTAGGTCAGTAAGACATAACGAAACCACGTACTTCCCTCCATCATCACTGTTTTAGGGTAGAGTACAGCATACCGCGGTACCTCTAACAATACACCACACAAGGCTAACTAGAGTACGTATTAGTTTAAGGTAGAGTTCAATTTCCTTGGTCAAACATCTATTAATAGTTATGCGTTGGAATCTTTAACTGTGCACCTCATATTTTACAATGCATGGTTTTTACAGAGTCATTTTTTTGAGACTTGCACAGTAAGACACCTTGGTTAGAATAAAAAGGAACGAGAGCCACCAGAGTTTCTGAGAGTTATTGGTCTTGGCTTTTGTGACGTTTTTTTCACTCTTTTTTTTGGAATCGTTATATTTTTCTTCCTTGTCTTTTCTGTGACATTGGTTACGACATTCACGCCAGTAGTAGCTAGTGAATATGGTTGTCCATTTCGAACTGCTACTGTCAGATGGGGCACGGGCCCAAACCTACCGCCCCAATTCTACACTCCAAGGGCAAGTCTCGTTGACCCTCGCCAAGGAACTCAAGGCACAGCGTATTCGTCTACAACTCGTAGCGGAAGAAGTGGTGCAAGTTCGGGAAACCCGCAAGGGGGCACCCATTACTCTCACCACTAAAGAACGCCAGCATTTCCTCACGGTGGGGGCGCTGGTATGGGGGTCATTGGAAGACCAGCCCAGTAAACAATGGGATGCGATACCACCAGGAACCCATCGGTTCCATTTCGACTTAAAATTCCCGGCTGTTAATTTTCCACCGAGTGTGGACAAACCCAATGTGTGTCGGGTGATGTACCATTTACGGGCCAGTTTAGAACGACCCCATAAGATGCACTCACTTGAATTTACCACCCCGGTGGAAATCAAATACGAACCAGTAACTATAGCTCCGCCGGGACGTATGAGTGTCCCAGTGAGTCAATCGGTTACTACAGAGGATTTGTCAGGAACCGCCAATTTCACGGGGACCATTTCTGCCCAAACGGTGTGTCCTGGGGAAGTAGAAACAGCGGCGGTACATATTGAAAGTAAATGTGAAGCAATGCTCGGTCGAGTGAGTTGCCAATTGATCGAACGAATTGAGTGTAGTGCCCAGATTCGGGGTCAGTTGCAGTCGGCTGTACAGGAAACAGTGGTCAGATCGGTGGATCCCCAAATCACTACCAAGGGGCCCGATGGTAGACCGATACCCGTGGAGGAATCCAAAGCGACGTCGTCTTCGGGTTTGCCCTTTGGAAAGTCCAAGGCCAAAGTGAATCCGTCTGCGATTAAAACCGAGTATTTTGCATTGGCCATTCCGTGGGATGTCACTCCCACCAAAACTAAACAGTTCCACATTACGTACCATTTACAGTTTACTGTGGAATTTGTGGATGGTACGCTTCTGACTACACCTAAACGAGCCTACCTGATTGTACCATTACAGATGATGCACCAACGAGCCAAGAATTCACACGTTGATTCAACGGTGAATTATCCGTCTTACGTGGAAAGTGGTGCCGTACCGGAATTTGACGTCAAGTTACGAACGGATTTCTTACCTTGGGATCCCTGTAATCCGTATTGGCCCAACCGCAATGGTGGGAACCCGCAAGAGGTGGTGGATGTATCTAAAATTCCGGATGTGGCCACTCCACCGGATTCAGTGCGTAAACCGTCAAAGTATTCGTTACTATCGAAAATTATATACTCCTCTACGCCCAATTCAACCGCTGCGCCCACTGCCCCAAAATTACCGCCGCGTCGGTCCAGTGTGGGGGCATCCCCCTGGCCTCCTGCCTTGGCTCCTTCAAAGCCCTAACCCGGGTCCTTCCCCTGCCACGTCTTTTTCCAGATGAGGTTTTTTTCCACCACTTTGTACAACGTCCTACGTTGCCATGTGTTTTTGTTTCCTTCCGTTTCAGATCCATCTTTGTTTCCTCTCTTTTTTTACACTGTACATTCTTGTTTTTTTGTCTTTCATAACGTGAGATGGACCTAGGAAAATTGAATAAAGCCCAACACTGCTGTTGTTGTTGATTTTTTTATGTTGACAATTCAAATACTACGCCACAACAACACCATCATTATTTTGTTATAAGTTTTAAAGAGAACGTTTAACTGCTGTTTTTACTGTTTAGTGTCGTTGTAAATGTACAATATTTTTTTATTGTTGACTGGATGTGCCAACTGTTGCCTGTATTTTGCTCACTGTGAATATAGCATTCAAATTTTCCAAAGGAAAAGGAAACTTACCCTTCCGAAGCCGGGTAAACGTTCCGTCGGTCGATCTTCTCATTATTGTTTATCACTATCACCCCTCACTAACCCCCCCCCCCCTTCACAGCCATCAACATAACTGACAGAGCATGCGTCATAGTCATTGGTACTGGAATAAGGCCAAGTGTGAGATGATCAATACACTCGGTTCGTGGTTTTGGATGACGTGGACAGATTTCCCAATCCTTTTGGGCCAAAGGTGGTCAATTGGCTGTGTTGACGTGACAATTGTAATTTTAAATGGATAAGACCCCAAAATTCGATCAATGATCATTGCGGATCCTAGAAACAAGTACTGGGAATGGACCAAGTTCGCTTTCCAAAAATTAAATGTAAAAAGAAAGCGCTACGCAAAGACCCAGCCATTGTGAAACATTGGTTCATTTGTGCAGTTTCATATATCCTCCCGCCATACCCCTCTACTTAGTTTGCATCTGAGAATGGGAATTGTTATGAGGCTTCCTATCCTAACCCAATTGTATCTTTATTCTTACTCTGGCTTAACGTTAACCCCCATAGTTTTCATTCTGTCCACGTAATAAACAGTGAATTCCCTCAGGTTTCTAAAGGTTCTCCTCTCACAGTTGTCCCAAGGTATATAAACGCCGTGTGGGGAAGGTCTCGAGCTGGGCAAGGTACAGTTTTCTTGAATAACCTCACCTTTTATTCCTATGCTCGAGTTTTATTATAGTGCCATTTTATTATTATTATTGCCGAGGGGTTTTTTTACTATGTATTAGAGATACTTGTTTCTTTTTCCATTTATTGGTGTAATGACAAGGGTGTCTTTGTTTTACTTCGCTTTATTTCCTATTCTCCCCCAGCTGCTACCCCAGACCCAAATTCTTTGGCCAAAGTCTACTTTATTTGTCATTTTGCTTCACTACGGAACAAGTGGACCCGAACAAAACCCACACCGGATTCCTCTCTTCGTCCATTACCCTAGATTGGCGACGTTCCAACTAACGACCCGCAATCGCAGGAAGGTGTATGTGCATGTGTGTAAACCGCCAAAGGTGTCGCTCCTTTGTTCGATCTTTATTCGACGCAATCGACTTGACATAATCACCTAGTACTATTTTTCGCCATGGTTCTATTTTTTAAACGGTCCACCCTTTTTACACACAAGAAAAAGACCTTGCTCCGAGTAAATACGTCACCCCCTATGGAACCGAACACGATAGACCATGGCGATGCATTAATTTCCCCCGTCGTTACCACCGCCACGTTAAAGGACGAATCTCGGTCGTTTACAACTATCGAGCGCGACAATGTGGAATATAAGGTCCCAAAATTGGAAAGCTCCGGTACTTGGCACTCTTCGACTCACACCAACGTGCCAAGTCCACCCACTACACCCGCTCCGGTTTCCCCGAAAACCCAAGCAGCGAAACTGGACCTACCACCATCGTCGTCGTCACCATTATTGACGTCTTTGGGTCCCCCGGAAACCTCTGACGATTCGGCCGACATGCCCCCACCTGTTCGTCCGTCCATGGAGGCCCTGAGTCGGTTTTTCGACTCCCAAGGTAGTACGACATTGCACACTAGTGGGTATTTTGAGGGTAACGCCCAACGCAAAAAACCGGCGCGGTTATATTATGAATTACACGGTACGGGTCCACGGAAACTCTTGTTGATTATGGGATTGAACGGGACTACCTCTTTTTGGAAACTTCAAACCGAATTTTTTGGCAAATTGGACGAATACCAAGTGTGTGTGTTTGATAATCGGGGCATTGGTAAAAGTGAATTGGCACCAGGTCCTTATAGTGTGTACATGTTCGCCAAGGATAGTCTGGATTTGTTAAACCACCTGGGCTGGACCCAGGAGGTACACATTGCTGGGGTCTCCCTGGGTGGTATGATTGCCCAGCGGTTGGTGTTGATGGACCGTGGTCGGTTTCATACGGCTACGCTTATTAGTACGTATCACTCGTCGGTATTCGCTATGCCTACTATCGGGGATATTCGCTTTTTCCTGCAGAGTTTGACCAGTTCCCAGGAATCGCTTACTCACCAGTTGTTGAGGTTGTGCTTTTCTAAGAAATGGCTCAACAGTCCGTTTACCCCTAGTGATACCGATGTGCAGCCATGTGCTACATCGCATTCCACGGTCGTTCCTACCCCTCCGGAATCCAACGCAGCAGCTCCTCCTCCATCATCATCGTCATCCCTACCTTCTCTTTCCCGCAAAACCACCAATCACGATATGCTCCTCTCGGCCTTTGAAATGATTAAGCACCATACGCCCCCGAGTAAAAAGCGTCAAAATGCCGAACTATCCCAGTTACAAGCCACTTGGTGGCACAATCTCACCTTTTGGCAGATGCTTAAATTGCAACACAGTTCGGTACGTTTTCTAGTGATGCACGGATCCAAAGACAAGGTCATTCGGCCCTGGTGCGGACGTGCCTTGGCCCGTTTTCTACAATGCCCCTTTGATCTTTTCGTCGGTTCTGGTCACATGATTATGATTGATAACCACGAGAAATTCAATCGGGACCTTTTGGCGCATATGGAAAGCCGACTCGAGGAGGAATCCCGCGTTTTGGCAATGATAAGTGATAACGAAATGGGTGACTTGCCGGCTATTTTTACTCCTTCCACTCCGGCCAGAACACCGCCAGTCCAGCCTGAGATTCATTCGCCGACACCAACAACTTTGGGTAAGGCCTTGACGTTTACCCAGTATCTATCCAGACCGCGTCAATTGCCCACTTTTTTCGGACATGCCCTTTCGACATCATTGAGCTTGAGTACTAAACGTGCTACTCGCAAAAACCGGTAACAAACGCATATCTACCACTTACGTTCATTATGCATCTTTCAAACTACGGAGCAATTATGTATTTTATTTTATTAATATTCACCAGATTTTGACCAGGGAAAATCACTTATTTATGCTGGTGTTCGTAACCCACATGAAGTTTGATCCGGACACTGGGTGGCTAAGGCAAACTGTGATAGTGTCACCTGGTGATTTTTTTTGCCAACCGAACATCGATAAATCTTAAAAAAGTTTCCCTAAAAATGGTTTCTGTTTAAAAGCTATCAAGTAAAACTGACACATGCCGAAAAGTTATTTCACAATGGTCATACACTTTCCTGCTATCCTATTGCACTCAACTTTATTCACTGATGATTATTTTGGATACCGCGTGTCCAAAGTATTCGAGCACTACTAATAAAAAATGACTTTAAATAAAAGATAAAAATATCGACACTGTTTACTGCCATGATGGCTGTACCTTTACGCTGTACCATTTCCTTTACTGACGAGGAAGCGGATATGGGGTTGCCTAGTTAAACCGTGAGTCACCCTTTAATACACCAGGAGCAATTTATCCTCCCACTCGGGCTAGATGAACCAAAATACATCAGAATATTTAATCTAGACTTGGTGGGATTGTTTAGACTCTCCAGTGTATATGAGGAGATTGGGTACGTCGACATAAAGGTAGTCCCGGTAGAGGCCATCTAACTTCATGGTCATAAAGCACTTGTAATGAACTCGGGTTTCCACCAACCATAACTGATAGAGGTCGCTCTCTTTGGGAATCATATCGTGCATCAAACGGTTAACCAGAACCCATCCTTTACCGTTGTAATGTAAATCCAAAGCGCGAATCAATCGGTGCAAATTCATCTGGACCAACGTGTGGTAGGCCAAGGTATAAACTTCCAACATGTCGTGGGCCTCGGCACAACCCCCCGGGATGGCCTCCATGAGTAAACCTGTGGTACGCTGCAAGGTAGGTTGATGAACTTTAATCCCGCCGAAATCCCGTACCATAAACCCTTTGATTTGGCCCGTGTGTGTATCATAACGCATCATCACGTTTTGTTGGTGGGACTCAAAAGTAAACCCATTGTGGATGATGGGAGGCAGGAGCCCCCGAAGTAATAAGGTAGCGTACTGGTTTAGAAAGTCGAGGCGTTGGTTCTCGGTTTTCAATCCCCAGGCTTGTACCACGTGGGGAAGGCATTGGCCAGAAGAGCTACGCTCCGTCAAGGCGGCACACACGACTACTTTTTCCTGCGCGGAATGTAACAACTCGGTGGCACTTTCCCGGATCAGACAGGATAAATGTTTGGCCACGTCAGTATCGTCGTGGGCGGCCACCACGCTAGAAGTTTCGTGCACCACGATACAGGCCTGACGGTCCAACTTCAGCCTATTAATCACCGGACGAAGTCCCGGACCTAGGTAAGTAGTCCAAGGAGTGATGGTACGTAACGCCGATGAGATTTTTAAGCCCAGAGGCAGTTTTAGCACCAAAGAGGGGGTATTCACGGGTATCACGGTACGTACCGATGCTTGGGATACCGCTGGGATGCACCTCGCTACTACAGGACGCACGTGGGGGAATCGGGCCATAATATTGGGCAGCTGACGAGGATGAACGGGGACAATAACTTCGTCACCTTGTTTGACAGTTTCTGACACTCCAGCAGCTTCCAGCAAGGGACGAACTTCTTCCTCAAAGGGACCCCGAACTACCAGGGATTGACGGGGAACCGCCACCAAGCAGAGGTCTACATTACGTAAATCCTCCCCCACTGTTACCGGGGCCAAGGGTGGCAGAGCATAGCGGGCCTTGTGCATAGGGTGGGTGGCATGACCTTCCACAATGGCGTGCTCCCATTCCAGCTCAGAAGAAGCAAGTGAGGGATTGGTTGGTGGGTGGGCATAGGCATAGGCTAAATGCTCGACGGAACTCGACAACTCTTTACACAATTCGTCCGTCAATGTAGCATCGTAACGATTCCAAGCAGCTACCAAACGGAAGAGGTCAGTGGGTTTACTTATCACTTGACCCTGCGATGGCTAAGTGTGGGGTTCCATTTGCCACAGGCATTGATAAATATCAACAGCACAATATATATGATTATATAGCTCTGGTGAGCTTGTTAGATGGGAAGGTTTGGGAAAGGATAGAGCTCTGTAACAGGATTATCATGCAACGTGTGATAAACGTGGGACCCACAACAGTATAGTGCACTTACCTGAGAAAGAGAGTGTAAAAGGTAAATAGGAACCCCACACTCTTCGGGGTCCAACAGACCCACCGACGTCAAAGTCGAAGCGGACAAGTAAGATGGGTGGTAGTCGGTAGGAAGGCATATGGGCTGATGCTTCAGGCCCAATAACAGTACCGGTGTACGGTTCCACAATGGGGACCCTCCTGGCAGAGATAAATCATCCGGTATAGTGTGGTCGCTGGATTCCAAGGGACGTACCGCCAGTAGATAACGATAACTATCTTGTTGGTGGAGGCTGGTTGAGGTATGAGACAGGTCAACCAAGAAGGCCTGCACCATGTGTTCGTTGACGAGACAGCTTAACAACCGGTGGGTCCCCGCTGCTTGGGCATGCTGGGTTTTGTCATTGGTCGGGATCCAAGGCAGAGCCTGGGTGACCGCCTGCCAAGCTCCCACTAAAACTTTATTTTCTTCAACGGAGTGATTGAAAGCATCGTCTGTTGCCATGGTACACTGATAAAGTAAGGGGTGAGGTGGAAAAAAAATAATAAAGGGTCTGCCAGGTAAGGTACACTCTGACACGCAAGCAAACACAAAGGCAGTGCAGGTATAAAAAAAAGAACAGCACTTTGAAGGTGCACTGTAGCTTCCCTGAATAATGGTGGTGTTTAGTTTATGACAATTAAATAAAGAGGTATGAATAATAAAAACAAAGCAACTGTGCCAACACTAATGTAAGGAAACGAGATAAATAAACATAATCGCATAGAAATAACAAAGTTCGTGCAGAACAAGCAAGTTTTGTCTCTCCACACCGCAACCTGCGTTTTATATAATGCTACAGAAATAAAAAAAAATATACGGGAATATATGCGTTTAGGATACCCCCCCATCTTTTTTTTTCCTTTTACATCTCCCATTAAAAGATGTAATTTCCCCCCTCAGTAAATATTACTTTTTAGAGGAATGGAAGACAAATTTTCACCCCAGCTGACTGTCCCTAATCCTCCTCCCATGGATGGCGTATTTTTAAGGAAAACCCAGCAGGATCCCACACACCAATCATACCTTATTCGTGTCAACGTAGAACTCAACCATTTGCTTTGGATGTGAGCCCCGCCTGGATGGCCTGACTTGGTATACACTCATCGTTTTATTATCAGATAGTCATTACAATGTGAAATTGCCATTGGTGGAAAGAAGAATAAAGAATGCTGATCAATCAGATAATTAAAGCTTGTGCACCATTTAAGAATTACCGCGTCGGATCGCCCATGCCAATAATTACGGATGAATCATTATGACTGAAATGTATTATCCTGGGAAGAAATTTATTATTTTAGGTGGGTTTATCCATAGAGTACAAGAAGGGTAGAGAGACGGGCACGGCGCTCAACCCTTTACTACATATTTCTCCCTCATAATCAATAAATCAAATAAAAAAACAAAGTAGGATAAAAGTACAGCTACAAAATAATTCCACGTAAAGCACGACAGCATTTTACAAATGGGAGATCTATCCCAAGCACTAATCAAGTGGATTCGTGAATAAGCCCTATCGTAAGATTAAGGTTGGCGGTGCCAAAGAGGTGGCCGCGGATGAACAATATGTATAAGAAGAGTCGAAAAAAAACAAAAGATGTATACAAAACCTAGGATTCGTACGACCTGTGATGTACCTCCCAGCACAATGGTTGAAAACACCAGCGGAGATTGAGTGTAAACCAGTGTATACTCACGAACCCTCACTTCGACAGCCTACCCTTTTTAGGAAAGGCATATAAGATTGTAATGGAAAACAAGTGTGGCGAGTAACAATAGACTTTTTCCGTTCCCACATGAAGAAACTGTGCCCTTGGATGTTTACTCCTGAATCTTTCTATTTGCCTTAATTTAGATGACCTACACCCAAAGTAGAAAAGTGTTGTCCGTTGTTTACTAGGAACCCCCTCACGCACATTCCCGTTACTCTTATTCCCACCGATACTTAAGATGGATGTTGATTGTCCCAACGAGTAACTCAACCATCCGCCAAGGTCCTCGAGAAAGATCTAAAGAACGCCACCCCGAATACTTCCTTAAAACCCGACAAGATTTAGACAAAGCCACGGATAAGGTTGGAAGTATGATGATGGTGGTGGTGGTGATGGAAGTGGTAGGGATCTTGAAGTTTACGGAATTGCTCGGCCTGAATATCAGCCACACTAACACTCGTCGCGAACTGCGAAGAAGAAGAGGCGGATTGTGGGGTGTCAGGGGAAGACGGGGTAGTGTAGTTGGCGTAGTAGGAAGGGGGTCGCGTCATATGGGCTTTGCTGGGCATCGGGGATAAACAAGGACTGGTGTACCCAGAAGCACTGGGTGGGGGTGACGGTGTATCAAGACAGTACACTCGGTAACTGCGGATACGTTCACGATAGGCCTGGATGGCGGCCTTGTCCTGATGATGGTACACGGTTGCCGCACGACGTGGTGGGATGTATTCGCGTGGGTCACTAGTGGTGTGGTTGCGATGCGAACACGTTCGACCTCTGGTTACCGTTGTGGTTGCTGCGGAGGTGGGAGGTGACCGGAAGGACAAGGATGTCAGCGAACGCGATATCTCTATGGTGCTTAATGGACGTGTCGGACTATTAAAATAGGCTTCCCGGGGTGGTGGAGTACGCACTCCGCGGTAATAATGAGGATGCTGCCCCATACTAGGTGTGGGTGCGCGTGAACCATTAAGGGAAGAGTTACCCAGATAACCGCCGCCGCAGCTGCTTTCTACTACGGTACGATTACTCACCAGACTTTGTTCGCTACCCAACGACATTTGAGAATACCGCACCGATTTACGTCGGTGGGCATTAGTAGCTACGGACCCGTCACCCAGCCGTCGGTTCTCGATCAAGTCCGCCGCGTTACCAATATGTGAGGATATTCGTTTCGACTTTCGCAAGCGGTCAAAGTATTGCTGTTGTTCCCGAATAAGCTGTAGATTACCCCGTCCTACCGTATCGTCTGGTGTTGGGCTCGTTCTCTGTTTCGGCAGTGGATTATGGATACTTGTTCGTCGTCGGGTAAGAATCCGTTCCCATTTCCCACGTCCGCCACGACGGGCGGGCTTCTTCAAGCGTGAATTTACGATACCCATGTGTTATATTATATTATTATATAAAAAACACACTACGTTTACTTCTAATAGGCACACGTCGGCTCTACGTATATTTTTAAGGAAAGCCAAAAAAACGAAAAAAAATGAAATGTCTCCTCAAAAAAATTTATAAGCCACAACTAGAAAAAAAACCACCTAAAACTAGGGAACCCGTAACACGGCTTCCTAGAGGTAACTTCTGGTCTACTTTATATAAAGTAGACCAGGAAAGAGAAGGGATGAAGGGAGCCAACCTAACACTGTGGAAGTGCCCACCGTCGGGAATACTGAACGATTGGGAATAAAAGAGACTTGGGGCAGATTATCAAATGTAGATTGATGCCGTCAATGTCGACACAGGGAATTCCCTAGTTAATATAAGGACAAAGGAGGAGGGAAGGAGATAGATGAATGATAATTTTTAAAGCAGGGGTGGTGGAGAAAAATGGAGAGGGGGGCACGAGGAAGACACTTGTAACACCACGAAAAAAAAGGTGCAAGTTACACCGATGGCAATAGCGCAAAGTGGTCCTTTCAAACTCCGTTGCAATCCAAGCGTGTGACCAAGTAAAGAAGTGATGCATATATATTTTTTAGAGTATGCAATGGCAATGCCGTGTGTTCAATGATTCATTCACTGTACACGATGATCGACAAGGTACGATAATGAAAATGTGCCTAGAAACCGCAATGATGTGATCACAAAAATAAACACCACCCATGGAATCCGCTTATCAGGGGAAAAGTCGACTCAATCCACGTATTTCAATCACCCCTGAAGATAGCAAGTCTATTCAAAGGGTACTTCAAGGAGTGTTCGTTTTTGTGGTATGGTAAATTCCCTCACTCTCCACTGGCCTCGCAATGAAATTGCTATTCGTCTGAAAAAAAGGAATGCTATGCAGCTCACTACTAAAGAAAATTAAACCGGCGTTGTTAGGAAGCCAGGTTATGATAACCTAAAAGGTGCGTCCGTGCGATTGATACTTGCACCCTTCTTCCTCAATAAAGGAGCAACGGGCCAAAAACTTGTGGGTGACGCTACGTTTACTGTGGATAACTCTCCTCAACTAACAAAAGTAGATGTGCTCAGTGGAATGGTAAGAAACAATACAACCTGGGAATAAGAAAGAAAGAAAGAAAAGGAGCAGGATTGGCGTACTGGGGATTCGATAGGTAACAAAGTAGTGAGTGCAATAGTTTGGCAAAAGAAAACGAGCTAAAGTACTTACACAACAATACCAAGATATGACACAATAAAAGAAACGGGTCCATTATATACAAGTTCGTCAATCACGAAAACCCTCCCCCCCGGCACTTCCCACTGAAAGAACCAACTGCCGGTCTCAAATATCCATTATCAGCCCGGCTGCCATAAAGGGGAGAGCTTTGTCTCTGGACTCGTCTTGCTCGCCTTCTCAGGATAATCCTTTGATCCATCCAGTCAGATGGAATCCTCACGTCATACGCACACTTACTAACATAGTATTGGTCAAATAGCTCTAACCCCTTCTTTCCTTTGGCCACAGCATAAGTGAATACCCTATTCCTCCCCAAGTCAAGTCCCTCGAGTTTTACTTCGGGTTTTGCACACAGATTGCTCTTACCTATCATAAGATTTCCAATGGACAAGTGTAGCAGGGCGTGGGGATTGTTCTGCTGGTGAAATACATACCATTCATTGCTTCGACCGCATGACATGCGGGAAGGGGTTCTGCTAGTGTATGCCGACCGAAAGTATTCAGTAGTTCAGGGGCCCGTAGTGCATGTAGGGTCGGCAAGTCACTTGTATTAACAGTGGGCAAGTATCCCTAGATGAAACACCTATGCAAGAGCATGGCAGGAAGTGGGATTGGGTGAGAAGTACAGCCCAATAAAAAAGCCATTATTCACTTACTCATAAACAATGTACACAAATGGCTAGTTTTTTCAACTATATAGGGATAAATCCGCCGAAGCTGAATGGGTCTCTCACAAATCCTATTGGTTATATCGTAGTGGTACGTTTTTTTTGTTCCAAAACTCTATATAGTCGGAAAAAAATCACCCAAATTACTAACCAATGTCCTAGTTGGGGGACACGCCGGGATCATTTCCAAAAGAGTGGTTTCGATCGAGTGGCTGCGCAATGGACTTCTCAAGGAAATGCATCAAGTTAAGGGTGGTGGGAACATGCGTGGAGTGGAAAGTAGACTAGTACGTTTAGAAGGATGGGGGGTTCAACCGCATAAAGAGTCAATCTTGTGAGTGGACTGGCTATGGCCCGAGGGAGGGTGGAAAATATGAACGGGATGAAATTCCTAAAAGGAGAAAAGCGCGTCTTATTTTGTTTCTCATTATATGTAAACTAGATGTATGGTTCCCCGTTACCCACGCTTTTCTCTCCAAGGGTGAGGAATATTAGACGTTGACGAGATATGTGGCAGAAGGAACTACTCACTTCCACCCAGCTATGCAAGTAGATTCCACTTCTTATCGTCCGTGACAGGTTCTCCCTGTTTTTTTCTGAGACCAATAATCACAGTTGCTTATCTCCGGCTAACACAATTTCCTTCAGTGCCAATCGAACCCTTCTTGGCACCAACCATACTCTTATGAATGGATTATAGGGACTTACATGACATCATATCCACCACTATATGCCCACATTCAGACAATATATCACCATGATGCCGAGTTCCAATATTACCGTTCAGAATAACTCAAAGTGGCTGCCGTTGTCTGAGAACGAATGTAAGTAAAAAAAACATCTGATATTAGGATGTTCACCAATGGGAATACCAACTTTCTTGAAAATTTTTGCCGAGTGGGTTCTGAGCACATTTTAACCAACCGGGATATTTAGCTAGCGTAAATTGGTAAATAAGTCCGGTGTTTACCACAGCAACTCATATCCAGTCACATGAAAGTACTAAGTGACGAAGGAACACCACTGTATCTAAGAGACTTCGGTCCCAATCGGTGATATCTGTAACTTTGACAACAGCCGATATTATTCTATGGCAACATCCAATAGTTCACCATACCCGGTGTATAGCCAGAAAGGGGAATGGCCCGCCTGACCGCCTATGTATTTCACTTAGATAATGTCAAAATACCAACAGTCACCTCTACACTCCCATACATACTTTCGGTATTACCCCACCCATCCCAACGACTTTCCATAAGCGCTGTCGTAAACGGGTTTGCTGGCTAGCAGTTCGCTCCGTTCATATCTTTTCACACATAGAGGTCCTTTTTTTCCGCTGTTCATTCCCCCCTTCACCCGATTTGCATGCCATTGAGGAATTCCATCTTGGTAGCGTCTTTCTTATATATATATTTCCAAGTCCTTTGTGAACGATCCACTTATTCACATTACCTATTTTTAACCACAATCGCAATGCTACAAAGGCTGGTAAAAGAACACCAAACGAAACAGTCAGCGACACGTAAAGAAAATGGTAGGTGGTTTTCTATATTAACAGTAGCCCAATCCTTTGAATGCTAATCCGACACTGCCCGACTTAGCTACAAACCGGGTCATTCCAGTAGCGGGATTTGTTAAGTAATTAATGGGCGCTTTACGGCAACGTTTTGTCGTTCTATGACACCCACTAGACTTTATGGCTAACACGTCACTTTTGGGAGGAAAACGGGTGAGATTTTTTTTCGTGATTGGCTATATCTAGAACAATTACGCAATGAAGCGAACCAGCATATCAAGCAGCTATCATCGGTATTGACTGAGAACGTACAGCAACGGTAAGTATCCCGCTTTTTCTTGGTAATTCCGCTGGTTTGCTGTGCGTTATGGTCTGCTTATTATCCTAGCCTTTGAGATAATCATCACCGTTTCTGTGAGATATAATAACAAGTGTTTAATAACTACTGATTATAAGTATTTTTGGGGGATATAATTTCTGCAAACTGGGACGGCAACGTGTAATACGATGCGGATGAACTATTACACTCAGTGTGAATCTCGTATTACGTAACCAACAAGAGCTGGAAAAGGAGACCACCCGGTTATCGGACGAGGTGAACCAATATACTCAACAAACCCGAAAATGGCTTCGGTCGATTCACGAGTTCAATGATGCGGCCAAGGTAAGTAATACAATGTCTTGAGTACCGGTAATGCCAATGAGCTGGGAATTTTGCACCCTTTGTCCCGGTAAACTTGGAAATAGCGTGGGTAAAGATCAGCTTACCTCACACATTCCCTGGGTGTTTTTCTCTATCCCGCCTAAAACTGGTATAATCACATCATCAAAGGGAAAGGAGTTGAACCATATGCAGGGTTTACTGCAAACCCAAATGGAAATAATTGTTGCAAGTTTTGGACGAAAAAACTACAAACTGGATGATGGTCCCCTGTCTTTTTAATTATGGATACTCAAATGCCCTTTTCACCTCGAGTCTCGCGCTAACAAGTTTAATGAACGCTTGCGTTTTTTTTGTTGCATTACGTCTAGGAGTTGGGCGATGTACAAAATTGGGCCAATACCATCGAGAGAGACATGTTGGACGTAGCAGCAACACTCGAGTTAATAAAACAAGGTTTGACGGGGTATGACGAATCCAGCAGACCGTAACAGTCTCATCACAAAAGTGCCTACATATGCACCGACTCTGATACAAACGGGGATACGTATATAACCGACCCTATCGGATTGCTACTGTGGCATAATGTTTTTACTCACTTACACTCGGCTTTCCTACGACTGCGGTCGTACTGACCACATCTCGGCTTCTTGGGGTGAGTACTGAGGGGAGGGATTCAGACCTTCGTTCTTGTACTGGCAAGTTATCGGTACTCAGCACAAACCCGCTAGGCTGACAAGGCTCAACAGTCACTGGGAATTTTAGTGTCATCCCATTGCAGTGACTCGGGTTTACTGAAAGCATTGCCGTTGTAGACCCCCAAAATTGCTATATACTTGCCATTGTTTACCTATAGGTACTGCCACAATAAATGGCAAATGCCGACAGTTTATAATTAAAAAATTACATAATACATCAGTTTGTGCTTTATGTTGCTAGTCTAGTTATAGTTACGCAGCTCAAGGCAGGTCATTGGATAATTGGATCGGAACCTATCGGTTCATCTTATTGGAGGATCCACTCGGTCTGAGACCTGGTAGTGTGACGATATCGAGGGTTATGTTGTTTCGCTGTTATAGCGACGCCAGTTCAAGCATTACATCAGCCATTTACCCCCTTCTCTTCTTTTCATTCTATAAACAACTCATGGGTATCTGTGAAAGAGCGACAAACAATGGTCTGCAATCGTACTCTACCCGGAAGGTTCGAGACCTCCTCGTTATTTAAATATTCCCTTATGACTCTTAAGACGAGGTCCCTTACCTGCCTCTCTTTCGGGTCCCAGTCCCACACCTTGCCACTACACAAGTATTGGACGTGTACCAGATAAGTAGTTGTTGGATAAATGGCTCCCAGGTGGGTTGCCAAGGGTGACAAATCTTGTCCTCCTTCAATCGAATTCGCTGGCTCAACGTTCCTTCTGGTCGGTGTTCACAGTACAGCAACGTGGTACCGACTTTACATTCTCCTAATTTAGCTCATCTGTATTGGCCGAAGGTCATTTTAAATTTAGTTAGCTTTCTGGGCTTTATTTTGTCGATAATATTGACCGTAAGGAGGCATACGACTGGGTAACCATTTTGGCAAATGATCAAAGGGCTTATACAAGGTACGTGTGTGGGTGGGACCCATCCTTGGTATGACCGGGGCGAGCCACATACCTACCTAGTCTTGGTGGTCTAGATCTAATGCCCAGTTCATATCTCTCGGAATATATTATAAAAGTCAATGCATTCCCTGCTGCGAGAATAGTTTGACCACATTCTATTGCATAACCCTGGCAGTCATCCTACATCCGCTCCCGCATGTTTCCATTGAAAATGTATTGTAATATCTCACAGTGCTAGACATTGGCGAACAATTTTTTAATTCTTTTCGATTTTATCACATTTTTAATATTGCCTTTTTTTAATCGTGTTTGTACATGTGTTGTATTCGGCTTCAGTTGATCTGCATTATCTTCTATTATCAACACACTTTGGCCCCTTTTTTTAAACATACTATTGTACTGATTCAGAAATTTTTCATCGACTAATCTGGGAGGTCTAAACCCACATACAAAGTCTATTACCTAAGGATGAGCGTAATTGGCACCTCCGGGTCACCATCCTGTGTCCGTATCACCACGGACCATCCGGTATATTCGACACATTCACAGACAGTCCTACACAGCCTCGCCACTACTGCACAGCAAGTTAATAAGCACCCCACTGGTCATATGTATGCGTTGGCCGACATTGGCTTAACGTTATTGCCAGCTATCTTGTTTTGCACAGCGCGACTATATGTGGCATATTGCCAACGCCAACGGTTGGGTCAACATTCATCCGACAATTTGATAACGGAAGCGAACGCCGAAAGTCGGCTAGCAGTTAACTTCTCCCGCGATGCCGGCAACTCAAGTTACCCGACCGGATCGTTTATGACCCAAATCCATACCCCTTTAGGACTACATCCATCTTCTACGGTAGATGAGAGTATTATACCTTTTTTTCCATATGGCATCCAAACAGAGAGGGCACCAAGAGGTTGGGTCGTTCAAACACACTATCTCGGAACAGCCCACGTTCGCTAGCGAACGCGCCCGCTTACAATTCGAGTCGGCCCAAAAGTTTGAAACAATGTACTCGAATATTTGCATACCAACCCGGTTAACCCAGGACCAATACGTGTATGCTGAAGAATATGGTGTCAACGCTTGGCAGTTTGTGACTCCGGCTGACCCTCACCTGGGTCCCACATTAGGCGCGGATTTGGCTCCCAAGGATTTACATCAATTGGTGCGAGTGCGGGACCGTACTGAGGTAGAATTTTTATCGGTGGGAAACCAGGGGGAATACTCTAGTGAACCCCACCAGGAATGCCTCGTGCATACCAATTTTCCTCTACCGTGGAGTTCCGCTGTGGGTTATTTCGAAGTTAAACTCATGAAGAAACCCGATCAGACAAACGTGGCCATTGGGCTAGCAAGCAAACCTTACCCAACGTGGCGATTATGCGGCTGGAATTAACATTTGGTTGGTATCCACAGTGATAGTGGTTCATTGTACCACAATTTCCCGTTCAAGGCCACCTTGTGCGGCGAAAAATTCCGCGAAGAGGACATTATGGGTTGTGGGTACATTCCCGTCCAAGGTATGGTGTTTTTTTACCCAGAATGGCTACTGGTTACCCACTTGTCTGACTAATGTATGTAAAAAAAATTTCCCCGCTGTGTCGGCCAATGTTCCCTGTCAACTCAGTGTTAACTTGGGGCAACGTGGCTTCGTGTTTATCGAAGCCAATGTCAAACGCTGGGGGCTGGGTTCTATCGAAGGCAATTCATTACCCCCGCCCAAATACGCCGACGCTATTCACTCTATCTTGCTGGCCAGCACGAGTTATGGTGAAAGTGGCGAATCTGACACTGATACGGCCATTCTGGGTAGCAGTCGACGTACTTTGATGAACTCGGATACTACAGTGGATGATACGAATCCCCTAGTTACTACCTATCGGTCTCTCTCTCCTACCCGGGTCACTCCCCGCTTGGTGCCCGTGGTGCCCATGGACTGGCATCTGCATCCGCACAACTTGGTGGGTGATTTTTCTGGGGCTACTCAAACGCATGAAGAGGGTAGCCCAGCTAGTTTACCGATGCTCGTTAGTGCTTCTCTCCAGGTACCAGTCCCAGCGGTTGTCCACCCAGCTCTCCGCAATGAGTTGGACATGGGCAACTCCCAATTTGACCAATGTCGACGATGAACCAGTTTATAAGTGTCTACAGGAATTTAACACTCTTTTGATTATATTGGCACATGTTTTACCATACTATTTGGACGAGTTTAGAACCAACTACGGAATATTCACACTGCTTAGCAATACTTTTTTTTGGCGTACAGTATACTTTATTTCACAGCCATAAACGAAACCCTTCACTTAATTTTAATAAAAAAATCAAAGGGTATCCGTTACACATTATTATGGAGAAAAAAAACACGGTTTCGTACGGCACTCGCTCCCCCTCATCATATTCTAGTGTGTTTGCACTTTTTTCTCATGAGGCGTTGTCTTCGTCTTCTTGCAGTTTACGCGTGTGTTTGGTTAAGGTTTCGACGATTTCTTCTACCTGCATACGAGAGGTATTAAACGTCAGATTTTTACCATCGCCTATTATACGGGTCACAACGAAAATCATAAAAGTCCGGAATGTAAAGTAAAAAAAATTAAGAATTAGAAACTAGAAGAAAAAACAGAGCCAGATGTCACAGCGTTACAGCCCTCCCAAGTGGTTTCCTCTGGATGCTGTTCAAATAGGAGACATGTGCCTCCCTCTTGTTGTTAGTATGACAACTTACGAAAAGCTATCTGAACGTTAGGCATCGCGTCCAGGGTTTCTGGTGTTATAACGTCAATTTTACACTTGCGGTTGCTCGCCAGGTTTGCATTGGTCATGATTCGGTTCAAAAACACCCTAAAAAGTGTCAAAGTAGCCGTGATAACGCAAGGGGGTGACAATGGGTATGCATTAGTAATCGTTAACTTTTTTTGAATCAAACTCTCTCTTCCTGACTAAACAAGTATAACCTTATCAACACTCTTGGATGCTCACCAGTAATGGAAACTCGCGAATCAGGGCAGCCAGCGTCGTTCGAAACCTTGGGGATTCCTGGTATGTCACTACCAAAGACCGCCCATTCTTGACGTTGTTGTGATTCACCAAATTGTACAATAGGCTCTAGGACTTACTTGGCCGAATTCGACTGGGTATTAAATGGGGAAAAGGTAATCCGAACGCTATTCACGAATTTAAGCATGATGGCGAAATTAGTATAGATATTGTCAACCAGTTATTGTAAAAAAAAGAATAATAAATTCTACGATCCAATGGACAGATCACAAGTGGAAAGGTAGAAATTATAAAAGCCACTACTGCCTGACCGGTCAGCCTGGTTATCTCTCATAGCCCGGTTGACCAACGTGATTTGTTCCCAATGAGCGCTTTCCTGTTTTTTTCCTCAACTATCCTATCCCCAGTCGTTGTGCAAGATGAACAACTAGAAACGCTTGGGGATATCACTGAGCTGTATTGCTCCGAAAACCGATAAAAAGAGCCAAGGGGTTTTTGCTGTATACTTTTGGTCGATAAATCATTCTTTTTACCTATAAGCAATAAATGGATATAGATTCAATCTGATGACAACCAGCTAAATCATCCCGACGGCATTATTTCTTCCGCTGATCGCAAGGTACGCTATTTCCTGTGTTGGCAAGGGAAAATGTCTATTCCGAGAAAGTCACTCAACACTAACACTTTTGTGATCAAGCCTGGCTATCACGTTGTTCCTATTAATGTAAAGCAGCTTATGTAATCATGTTCGTTCCATTAATATCGTTCGTTACTAAATGATTGCGAATTGCATGCAAGGACTATCATTTATTTATAATAAATACCACCATTGGCAAGTACTGCGCAAACGCTCGAATCACTAATCAAAACATCTGTGAAAATCACTTCGTTGGAGGGAACCAAGGACTTCATTAAACACCCCTATAATCTCATCATCATTGTCAAAGACTCTACCCTCCAGCTTTTTCTTGATACGCAGGAACAACCATAAGCCACATGGTGCAAGGTCAGGAGAGTAGGGTGGTGCTTTAGGTACTTGGAGTCCAAGCACATTCATGTGGACCTTGCTATAGCAGGGAAACATGAGGTCTTGTATTATCATTGTGGAGGATGATTTGGGAAGTGGGTGACTCTGGATGTATATCCTGTCATCCCTTAACCATTGGTTTATCACCATTCCTTTGGCATTATTAAATTTTTGACCTAGCGTTGTTAGTATTGACAACTATACGAAAAATACTTACTTTGTTGAGGAGTACAGTCCCATTAAAATCTTGCAAATTTAAGTTCCACCGTGACTGAACAGAGATAGGATTAGGCCAACCTTGGTTTTCTGGCACCCATACCTTTCAACCAGTGCTAGTCTAGGGGTTATTAAGGTAAATCCAGGTTTCATCACACACCATGGTAATATACACAAGAGAGTTGGTTGACTTTCGAAAACAATCAAGGAAATCAAGGCTAAAGATTTGGCAGTCATTCTGCAACTCTGACATCAGGGAATGGAGAACCCAAGTACTAAGGTAAGAGTGTTAATATGCTGCTGCACAAAGGGTACGATGAAATTTATCATCAGTTCCCGAGATACTCCCAAAAAATCGGAACCCACTTGTTATTTATCACTTGTGTGAGTGACATATTAATTTCGTACTATTTTTATCCATTGCAAAAATTTATATTTGGGTTCAGAAAAAAATGGTTGTGTAGTATTTCGATTTTATTTTTACTGCTCTTTGTTAGGTTTCGACAGTATATTTAAAACTGTCAGAATCCTGTCAAAAATTCATGGTCCATTCTTCAGTATTCAAAATAAAGTCGTACTTCACTCTAGTTTTTGTACAGTTCAGAGTTTACTTAGTTCGAGTGAGTAATTTATTTCAGATATTGTACTGGTCCACTCAAGTTCGCAGACTTGTTTTAATTGTGTTTTTCTTTGGGTAATTTCGAGTAATCTGAACATTCAGATATTCTAGTCTATTGTGTAGTTTCGAAAGGTCTGAATCTACAGATCTAGTTCCTTTATTTGAGAAATCTCGTAAGGTTTTTGTCTAAACTTCTAGTAATTCTTTTGAAGGATTTCATAAAATCAAAATCATTTTTAAGGGGTATTTCTTTGACCTCAGATTTAGTCTGTTTCGTTGAGTAAAAGTAAGATTAGTACATTTTTTATATTTTATTTCATAAAATCTAGCATGTACCATGGCGGAAGAAAGACGTTCTTCACAAAACCCATCCCGTCAGATGATCCAAGAACACACTACATTAATGCCATAAGTTGTGGAGGACACTCCAAACTTTCCATAATGTAGAATATGCCTCCTGTGCAAGGACTTTCAGGGTCATAAATGGGCCTTCCTTAACTAGTTGTTCGATGGTATCACCTTTATATTTGTAGGTTTCATTGGAAGGACGTCCTGTGCGGTGTTCATCTTCAAATGGCAAATGGGTAAATTTTTTGACTATATAGTGAAAAATCCACCAGTGCTGAATGGATCTCTCATGAAACACTATTGGTTTAATTTGTAACTGGTAAATCGTCCATGATGCAGCCACATCCCATGATGCCTCCCTACCCCACACAGCTAGACTCTGGGGGATACTCATCTAACCTAGCCCTCAGCCACCCCACCCAACCCCAGATGAGATCTGCCAGCCCACCCAGTTGTACCTACATGATTGGACCTCTCTACACTCAATCCACCTGTTCCTCTACCCAACCCCTCCCCCCCTTCGTAAACCTGGAACATCCACTACTAGAACCAAGGGATCTCTACCTACCCCAGCTCAACAAATTCACCTGGTGGCAAAAAATTGACCGCCTCCTAATCCCACCCCAGCACCGTACCCTCCTATGGCACCTTGCCCTGAACCGCATGCCTTTTCACCCACAAAATGCCACCAAATGCTTTTGCAGCTCCTCGGAGACCACCACACATCTCACTGGATCATGCCCACTCTGGACCACCTTCTGCAGCATTTTTCTACAGAGATGGATATCCTTGGCATCTGGTGTCCTCAACTACCTTGCCACCAAACACCTCATCCCCATCTCCCCTGAGATGGCCCTCCCATGCATATGAACCTCCAATCTGGACCCCCACCTCTGGATAACTCTTCCACTCCTAGAATGGCCCCACATCCAGGACTTCAATGACCCAGTGGTAAACTCCTTCTGCTGTGCCTGGGCCCTCGCAGCATCCACTCTCCTCTACAACATTTGGATGGCATGGAACAACCTAGCCTACCAGAATAACCTGTGGCCCACAACCAGGTAAGTACAGAACTTCAATTCCGCACTGAAGATGCTGCCCATTCAAACCCCTAAACAATCATACCCCCACTACTCAACAGTGCTCTCCAACCATACCTGCCAGATCCCTCTACAGGTCTCTCTCCCCTGGATACCCATCACCTCAGACCACCATAGTCCAGCAACCCCCACAAACTGTCACTGCACCTGGTCTGTTTCCCGTTTTCTCTGATTCCTGTATCTATCTCATATATCTGTGCAACACCCTCAGGTGGGGCAGCCTGCCTACATGACTTGGAGTACCCATTATTGTGTGATACTCTGGCCGTTCAGGATGTCTCTTTTCTTCATTGTCTATTGTAAATTATTGAAATGGTACCTCCATGGTGATGTGTCATCAGTCAAGTATAAAATAAATTGTCCACATGTAACATAAATTTTTGGCCCCAAATTGCTCTATAGATGAAAAGAACTGCCAAATGGCCAGTCTTAAACCTGGTGAACTAGTAGCACACTATTCTATATGAAGGGCAATCTCGTCCATAATAACCCTGAAAAGTTTGGTGAGCTTTGGTTCCTTTTCGGCCATCTTCAAAAAAATTCAAATGTGATACCCAAATAAGGTTGGGATAATGACAGGCATGGATTGTTTTGGCTTGGGCAAATGAGACATGGAAGACTTTTAAATTAAGATAACTTAACAAAAAAACAAAAGATAATTAGGTAAAACCAAGACGTGTGTAATTAACAAGGGATGGCAACACGAAAAGGGGGAAGAGAAAATAATAACTTGTTAAGGATTGGATAAACAGTAGCCTTTAATAAACAATGGATAAACAATAAAGTAAGCAATGTCTTCTCTAGAGA
>JAOPJG010000045.1:0-54913 GCA_027478255.1 Dispira simplex | reverse complement strand
AATGATGGAAGTGGTGGGAAAAGGGAGAGTGAAAGTGAAAGTGAAATAGGTTACTAGGGAAATACTGAACAGCACCTTGGAATCACCTACGTACCTTCTGGGAGTAACACCATGAAAGTAATCCAATCCCTGAAGTGTCATTAGTGGTCACAGGGAATACTTGGAAACTCCCAGCAATGCTTTAGTTTTACCACACTGTTTTTGAGTAATTGGCTATGAAGTGGATGAATTCACAACTGCACTGACATGTGAAACTTTGGCTATCTCCTCGCTTCCTCGTTTTCCCTTTGAGAAAAATGGTCACACTGTGACGTGGCAATGAGTGCGGTGTGATCCTGGACTCAGCCGCTGAGACGATGGTGAATATATAACCACTGCAGAGTGGGCCTGTTTTGGACTTACCCCAATCTGCCTTTGACACAACTACTTGTTGCTAACAAGTCCACCTGTATTGACCCTCGAATATTACCGTGTTCTATTGTAACCTCGTTCTTATTTTTCTACCATACAGTAGTTCTGAGTCCAATGTCACTGCGTGGAAAGACTCTCTTTATTACTGGTGCTTCAAGGTAGGTAGTTCTATTGTACACCACAATGTGTTGCATTTGTGTAGCACATAATTCCTTTTAACGCACTTTTTACACCTGTGCAAAGCTCCACCACGTCTTGTCAATAACTGGATCAACTAATAACATCTTGGGTGTGTATTGCCCCACTATTTTGCATCTCTTGATGGTCATGGGTTTGTAGAGGCATTGGCAAGGCCATTGCTATGCGTGCTGCTCGTGACGGTGCCAATATCGTAATCGCCGCCAAAACTGCTACAGCTCATCCCAAGGTAAGGTTTAGCTAATGGACGCTGTTGCTGTCCAGAGAGAAAGGGGTGAATGTACTATAGAATAGTCCCAAGTTCCTTGTCGACCAGCACAAACGGATTATAACCGTGTAAACCCTAGCCGAGACGATGTGGTTGTTGGTGCTGATAAGGATAACGCGCCACCTTATGTACAGGCTAGTACTAATAATTCCTCACGTTGTACGATTTGTACGGGATCTACTGGGTGACCAGCTGCCAGGAACCATCTACATGGCAGCGGAAGAAGTGGAGCAACTGGGTGGCAAAGCGCTACCCGTCGTTTGCGATATTCGGGATGAAACTCAGGTGCAAAACGCCATCAACAAGGCCGTAGAGCGCTTTGGGGGGATTGATATTGTCGTTAACAATGCCTCGGCCATTAGCACCACCGACTCAGTGAATACTACCACCAAAAAGTACGATCTGATGAACCAAGTCAACGCCCGTGGTACCTGGTTGGTGTCGAAATTGGCCATCCCGCATTTACGTCGAGCCAAGAACCCCCATATCCTCATTTTGGCGCCCCCTTTGAATATGGAACCCCGTTGGTTTGCGTCCCACGTGCCCTACTCCATCGCCAAGTTTGGAATGTCGATGTGTGTGTTGGGCATGGCGGAAGAGTTCCGTAGTGCCGGTATCGCTGTTAATGCTCTGTGGCCATTGACCGTCATCCATACCGCTGCTCTTAACGAATTGAGCGAGTTTGCCAAGCAGATCAAGTTCACCCGCAAACCTGATATCATGGCGGATGCGGCCCACCTCGTTCTGGGTAACGACTCCCGTTCGTTCACTGGCAATTTCTGTATCGATGAGGTGGTTTTACGTGAAGCCGGAGTGGTGGACCTAACCAAGTACCAGGTCGACCAGTCCTTGGCTCAGACTGACCTGATGCCTGACCTCTTCGTTAGCGATGAACAGTTCCAGCTGGTTGACAAATTGCGTGTCGCTCACCGCAGTCGATTGTAAATTGGTCCCCAACTTATCGGCTTAGTGACTCTGTTTCATCTGTGAAATGGTCTTTAATTGGGTGTGATCAGAACTATTCGGAGCAGTTTCTGGACTTGACTTGTTTCGTTCTGGCTCGACTGCTCAAAACATGGTAACCATTGATCATACTATCTAGCTATATCATGAAAAGGGTAAACAAAAGCCTGTTTTTAATGTAGCATCTGACGGCCAAGTAAAAACAAAAAGTAAAGGGTGAAGAGATATAGCCCACCTATGCAGCAGCAGTAACCAGGGTTGACGTGAGTGAACAAGCTCAAATCTTAGTGAAAGTTTTTACGAATAAACGTGCTAATATGTTTACCATTCTGGTGGGCAAGATTGGATTTGGCTTCCTTTTGTAACCGTTCATCCAAAGCCGGTAATAATTGCGTGACCAAATGTGAGGCACTCTGGATACGACATGGTCGTCGATGTGGAAGATAGCAATATAAAAGTGACATAGGGTTAGTATACGAATCACTAGGAAAGTACTATTGTGATAGTAACGACAACATGGGCACAAGTCAAGATGGAAAATCACAAAATAGGTAACACTTACCTGGACCATATCGGTATACATCTGGTGAGGAATGGCACCCAGGGCACCCTTTTGGACAGCACATATTTCACCTTGATGATTAATAACCACAGATAATTTAGCCTCGGTACACTGTTCTTCAGTAGCCGTGGCATCCACAAAGTAGTGTTCACCACACCGGTTCAGGGTCACACACAGAGGAACTTTTTCCCAGCCGGGCACCGGTTGGGCAGCCTCAGGATCGCTATTGGCTTCAAAATCAAACTCCCCTTCGTCCACTTCCTGTACATTTAACTCGGGTATCCGGGTGTTAAACAATGCCCCACGTACGGCCAGTAATAGCGTATCGTGGAGACTACCATCGAAATCCAACACTAGCACATCAACGTACAAGACCCAACAGGCCTTGCCAGGAATAATACACATTCGACCTAAATCAATACCACCGTACTGGTTTAGACAGCGGGTGAGAAATTGGGTTAGGTTATTATTGAGGTCGTCCGCGGTACGCTGGTCCCAACGTCTTACCACACTGGGGGAACACTCGACATGACAAATCACTTTGCCCTGATTGGGTGGTTGTGTGGGATCCAAGAGCATCGTTTCGGCTTTAATCCCTACCAACACATCAGTACCGTAACCAATCCGACAACGAGCGCTGCCGTTGGAATGCGATATGACGTCGAGATTCACAATGTAATCCCGGAAATCTTGTCGGTTCCGTCCGTCGCTACGGATCCCGGTCGATATGCCGTCACGAATATACCCTCGTTCAGCTGGGGATATCAAGCTAGTACTCATGGTGTTTGAGTTTCTACGAATACTAAAACAATAATAAACAATAGACAGAAGTAAAAAGACCCCCCACAAAGCGCTAGATCAAGTCAAGAAAGAGATGGAAAAGGGGAATGTAGGTGAGTACTCCGAAGGAATGCACACCAGAAATTAGTAAAAAATATATATATAAATCCACACCAGCGTTATTTTTTTTCTTAGCTTAACTATCTTTGCAAACTTTCCACCTATCGTTCATAGGAAATGCCATGGGTGAGATTGGTAATTAAACGAGGTAAAAACCAGTTACATTTCATTTTTGTTATTGAATTCACAACATTTTTTTCATATTTTGTACATTTCGCCATTATCCTTTTATAATTACCCTTCTTTTTTATACTCTTTTTTTAACAAATCACAAACACCATGGGTCGTCACGCTCAACTTGTCATGGGCCCAGCGGGTAGTGGAAAATCCACGTACTGTGCTACAATGATGTCTCATTGCGAAGCCCAGAAGCGTACGGTTCACCTGGTGAACCTTGACCCCGCGGCCGAATACTTCGAATACCCGCCGGCTATTGATATTCGGGACCTTATTACGTTGGAAGACGTCATGGAAGAACTGGACTACGGTCCCAACGGAGGCCTCATTTATTGTATGGAATTTCTCATGAATAATATTGAGTGGCTGGAGGAAGAAATTAGTTACTACGAAAACGACTATTTGATCATTGACTGTCCAGGACAAATTGAACTCTATACGCATTTTCCGGTGATGCGTCAGGTTTGTGAATGGTTACAACGTTTGAACTTTCAAGTGTGCGGGGTTTACTTGTTGGACGCTCAATTCATTGAAGACGTGTCGAAATACTTTGCGGGGGTGATGACCGCCACGTCCGCTATGATTAATTTAGAAATTCCTCACGTTAACGTGCTTAGCAAAATGGACCTGTTGCTTAAACAGGGTAAAATGAAGGATTTTGCACACTATTTCGATCCCGACCCTGATCTATTAATTGAAGATGTCAACCAAAGTACGCGACCGGCCTTTCACAACCTGAACCGTGCTCTGGCCCATTTGCTCCACGATTATAGTATGGTAACATTTATACCGTTGGATTCAACTGATGAGGATTCCATCGAATATCTCTTGTCCAGTATTGACCATGCCATTCAGTATGGTGAGGATCTGGAGCCTAAGGAAGTCGAAGAAATTGAATAATGAGTCGTTAATGTTTACAGTCTACCATTCTCCCACTTTGGGATCATGAAAGTTCACTTTTTTCTTTTGTATCCAGTTCATCGTGAATAACTTACTCTCACATGCTCATACATATACATCTTATGTTTGATCCTCACTATAAATCTATCTGATTTATCCTCCTTTTTCAGGATTCATTAATAAATCCTCTTTAAGAATCACACTATATCCCTCCCTCTCTCCATCATTTTGACGTAATGATCAAAGTAAAACGATGGCAAGTGAGACCCTAGTCGCTTCTACCTTGCACTGATCGTTCCTATATTGGTAAGGTAAATATAAACCAGACTGCGAGTACATATAAATAATTCCGCACTCACTGTGACACTTTTTTCTTTCCATTCTTTCTCACAAGCAAATTTTTAACGCACTATTCTATTACTCGTAGTAAACTTACTGTGGTGTTTACTCTTAACTCTGGTTGCTTTTTCTTGCTCATTTTTTTATCTTGTGGTAGTCTGGGAGTAGACATTTCCATTGGCTCGTTTTTGTTCAGGTCATACCGATAGTACACACATCAAGCCCACCCTCTCTTCTTTTCTTTGGACATGGATCGTAACGTTTATGAGCTATTGTTGCACACTTTGGCGGCCGACCCCAACACTCGTTTACAAGCTGAGTTGAATTTAAAACAATTGGCCAATGAACCAGAGTACCCCGTCAGTCTGGCCCGTTGCGCAGTAGCCCCTGAGTGCACTCTACCCCAACGTCAAGCGGCCATCTTTGCTCTCAGAAATTACATTCAACACCACTGGTCTCCACTGGCGGAACACTTTAAACTTCCAGAGGTGACCGCGGAGGCTAAACGTCAAGTACATAACCTAATTGTTCACGGTTTGGGTGATGCCGAAAGTAAAGTGCGTGTTGGGGTGGCTTATGTTATGGCTGGTATGGCCCAATACGACTGGCCCGAGGCGTGGCCGGAACTGTTTGACTATTTATTACACCTGCTAAAAACCGGGTCGGTACACCAAGTCCAAGCGTCTATGCACGTGTACACGGAATTTTTCCAGCACGACATGTCCGACGATCAATTAGAGCTGGTCACCCAGTTGCTGCCGGAATTATTTCGTATCTATGCTGATAACGCTACTTATGATTGGGATACCCGGGCCCGAGCCGTGGCAGTGTTTAAATCCTGTATGGAGATGTTGGCCATGGTGTGTTTTAATCGACCGGAACTCGCCAGTCGGTACGTCAAACCCGTGTTGGAGCAGTGGGTGAATCGATTCTTGACCGATCTGGACACCCCAAGCCGGTACCGTATCGAGTCCACAAGTGACCCGACTTGCAATGTGGCGTTGAAGGTGGAAATGCTACGGGCTTTTAAAGTGATCCTACGCTTTTTTCCCAAGGCTTCCCCCGTTCCCCCTCGGGCGATGGCGTTGGTTGTGCAAGATCTGGCCCGGTTGACTGAACCCTTTACTCAGGGCTACGTCTATTCCCAAGAGGCCCAGACTTGGGACACGGTATTGCCCTCTCAGACTGACCATGACGCCACAGGAATTAGCTTGGACGCCTACTTACTGGCATGCTTTGATTTCCTATACGAAGGGGTAGCCCATTGCCCTACCCGGGTGTTTACCACCCAATTGGAAGGTGGCCGCAAGATTGATCCCTCGGTATTCCACCAGGAATTACTGACGGTACTGGTACCTTTTTTACAAATTGCTTACGAACAATTGGAAAACTGGAGTGACGACATCAACGAATTCGTGGCCGACGCCGAAGCAGTTAGTTTGAATTTCAGCGTACGCACAAGCGCCCAAGATGTTATTAGGGCCCTTTTAGACAAGGTTCCCACTGCCACCATTACCGGGCTGGGAAATGTAGCTCCCATTTTTGAAGCCCAATCCACCCGGGCTCGCCAGGCAGGGGATACCCGTTGGTGGATCATCTTGGAAGCCTGTTTGGTGGCCATCGGCCTGGCTAGCACTGAAGTGGTGGACATTTGTCACGCCCAATCTAAACCATTGAACTTCGATTTGGCGGGATTGTTTCAACACGTGGTGATCGAAATGGCCCGGTGCTCTGAACCCTTTGCACGGGGTCGAGCCCTGGTGTTTACAAGTCAATTTGCGGAAATTTTACCGACGTCGGTAACACTCGAGTTTATCCGCGCCGCCGTCGCAGCCCTAGATAGTTCAACAGCTGCCCTGTCGGTGAAAATGTGCGCTCTAAAGGCACTGGGTAATTTTTTCCGAACATCATCCAACGATTCACATTTGGACCCCTTTATCGTCCTCACCCTCCAGGGCGTGGTGGCTTTGGAAGGACAGTATTCCGAGGATACCTTGATGATGGGCTTAGATACGCTGTATGTCACCCTCAAATTACGACCGGATTTGTCGGCCCAGTGTGAACCGTTGGTGGGACCGTTTGTCCTGGGGGTATGGCAACGCTATCCAGCCAATCATTTGGTTAATAGCATTACCGTAGATTTACTTACAGTTCTGGCCGAGAACCATCAGTGTTTTAAACAATTCCAAAATCGGGTGATTCCTTTACTGACCGGTATTATTCGATCTACCGACGCCGATCAGGGAGTGGTGGCCAACGCCGTGGATTTACTGTCGGGGTTCATCCGCGGAGGTCCTTCTCCGTTGCCGGTGGGATACGTAAACGAAGTATTCCCCGCTCTCGTGCAACTTTTAAGTCGCACAGAGGATTCGGCTATTTTACAAAACGGTCAAGAATGCTTTAAACATCTTGTGTCTAAAGATCTGGATCATCTGATACAGTGGCGAGATGAACGAGGCCGGAGTGGGTTGGACATCCTCTTGGAGTTTATCGAATATTTGCTCCAACCGGACCAATCTGAATCCACTGCGTTCTTCGTGGGAGATCTCTTAGTCAAGTTGGTGCAAAAGGGGTATAACCAGTTGATACCGATTATTCCACACATGGTGCAAACGGTGCTTAACAAGGTGGGGGGTTCCAAATCATCTGTGTTTGTCCAGTCGTTATTGCAGGTGTTGATTCACCTCATTTTGGCCGACGTGAATCGCTTCATCGATATTATCCGTCCGATAATGGTTGGGGACCAGTTAGGGTTTAATTTATTGGTTACCCAATGGTGTGAAGAATATGAGTCGTTTAGCGGCATGTACGAACTCAAGTGCAGGTAAGTTGCGCTATAGTATTATTTATGTTTTTTTGGAAAGGAAAATATGAACTGGCCAAGAATGGTGGATAATTCAAGTGATATTTCCTCACCTATGACCTTTCGGCCGAAGTTGACCGGATGGGAATAGCTGCTGTTGGAATTTTTTATCCTCCACCTTCGCCAGCGATGGTATGTCGATCATACTTACTCACACCATCTGTTGGTGGTGGGCCAATTTTTTTGCTTCTGTATTTTGGACTAACGCCGTCGTGTAAGACTCTACGTATTGTATGTCACTTTTATATTGTTAGTACGGTGGCTATGACAAAACTGTGGCAGCATGCTGGCCCATTGTTGGATCAAGTTCAAGTACAGGAACCCGCTTCTACCAGAAATAATAACGGTAAGTACAAAATCAGGCAAATTATGACCATAACAGAGAAGTGGTTGCGAAGTAGATGCACTTAATACGTAGTGATGCTACCTTGTGATAGATGCCTCCACTTTTAAAAAGGAATTCTAATTTCCGAATACAAAAAAAACCTGCCACTGATGAAAAGTTTAGTAGGAATGTTTCTGGAATGTGAACGGAGATGATTTGTATTTCTTTTTTTCTTGTGGTTGCCGTACAACCCTATACTACTGATAACTAGGAATAGGTATGGCAACACGATTCCGAACTAGGCAGGGTGGGTACTTCTTTTTTGTTACTTATCTCCAGGGTTGACAAGTATACCTGCATGAAATACATAATAATTTCATGCATAGTAGACCAACTCCTTCGCAATATTGTATTGGGTTGTATAGCGGGTGAAGTATTCGGGTTGCCCACGTTGATTCTACCAGATAACATGTGCTGACCCTATTTGTTTACCAATGAACATTATCTGGATGACCCTGCCGTGGTGCATTGGTCAATTGCTCTTGGTTTGTTTTCGGTATAGGTCCGACACAAGTGCAAACCATCCCAGCCACAGTGAAAATTTTCAAACTGCTTCTGTCGGACGTTCAAAATGACTTGGAGTACAAGACTGCTGAAGTAACTCGGGCTGAACGCCTTGCACGCCAAGAGGATAGCGATGAAGTAAGTATACAAGTTATAAGGGGGGCTTTTAATATTGCCCGTGTATATTATACATAGGCATCGCTAATGTAAAGGAATGCTTATTTTTTTCAAAGAGTACCAAGTGTACGCTTATACTAACTATTACACCAGTGCTTTATTTATTTTTCATGATAGGACGGGGAGTGGGAGGATATCAATGATGATACCGATATTGAAGGGTTACTTGCGCCTGCCGAGATTTACAAGGATTTACTTGGTAAGTTCTGTCAAGCGTGTCTCTGTTTTCCCTCTCACATTCAGCCCACGATTGCTGTGGCCAACTATTTTTGACCGAAAACTGAGTACTGTGATTTTTTCACTGTGATCATTTGCTAATTTGTTTCCATTAACTGCCCTGGCCTTCTTTTGATATCACTCATCCGGTTCATTTTGCGATACGTTAATATCCATCATAATGCTTACATAAGAATACGCCGAGTTTGACAACGACGATGAGGACGTTGGTGAATACGAAGACGAAGATATCAAATCTAGTCCGATTTACCAGCTCGACCTTGGGGTAGGTGTTAATTCATTTTTGTTACCTTTCAACATCCCTTTTCTCCGATATGAGGAGGGACGTTTTGTGCCACCATGTACCTTTTTTTACTGGAATATAATTATTCATGATTTGACTAATAATATTTTAATTCATATACTGAATGGTTTTCTTTGTATTATGTCGGAATGTCCTATAGGAGTTTCTAACGTCGTTTATCAAGGAACAAGCAAAGAATAACCCGACGGGCTTTTCCTCTCTCGCCAGTAACAATCTCAATATGAACGAGCAACAGACCCTGGAAAAGATCATTCATTCTTGAATGAAACCTTTCCCCCTTCTCTCGTAACTCCTATCCCAAGCAATGTATTTAACCTAATTTACATTTTTGTTCACATGCTTAGGTGTGGGTTTCTGTCTAGTTGTGTTGCTTTTAAAAGCTATCCGGTTGGGGATTATACCGGAATTATCAACTTAGCTTTGAGTCCGCCAGAATAAAAACGACGACTGATGAGTTGATCTTGCCACTTTGATATAATGCATACTGTCCTGGCGGAGTGATATCGGTGACGGCTATCGGATCAAAGTTTGCTTATGAAAAATACTTCATTCTGCAGCGCACCACAAGGTTTATCATTCCATTGGGCACTTTTTAATAAAGACTGGGCTATTAGGATATTTGACATTTCGAAGGGATTAGCGTTCCTTTCAAAACTTGTTTACATTGTAGTATTTTGATGCCTCAGCTATTCGATGATAGGCAGTCATAAAAAAGTAAAGGGATTCCCTGTCAATGAGACAGTATTCCTGGCTCGAAACTGTCGCCACATTGTCGTATAATTGTAATATCTTGTATCTCTAAGCAATATGTAAATCTCTTTGGTACCTTATCTCAGCATGGGAGATTTTCCAATGAATTGAAAGATACTGAGTCCACTCGTAATTAAAGAAAATAGGTGGCAGTGTATTACTTAGCGAAGTGAGAATCCCGAGGCAAGACAATATGACATTATACGATCCCATCCTTACACAGTGTATCGGTTAATCCGATAATGTTCCATGTCTAGGTAACAATGATTGGTGAGCTGTACCACAATCTACGTTCAGTATAGCATTCGGTTCATACTAAAACGCCAAGAGGCTTGCCCTTCGTAACCCGACCAGAAGTGATTTTCCACCAAACAGGTTCGCTACTATATGGGCAGTTTTTTTTCGACTATGTAGCGAAAAATCCGCCAAAGTTGAATGGGTCTCTCAAAAAATCCTATTAGTTATGTTGTGGTTGGTACATTTTTTCCTCCAAATCTCTATATAGTTGAAAAAATACCACCCATATTGTTTTCCCACTACTCAGAACTGCGTTGTCGAGCTACCTAGGATGGGCATAGTGATATCAGCTACAGTGTGCAGCGCAGTCGACATTATAAGTGCTCCACAAACTGCAATTATATACATAAGGTAAGGGAATTCGTAGTTCAATGCAGCCGGTAAAATATGGATGATTTTTTTCGACTATATAACGAAAAATCTGCCGGCGTTGAATGGATCTGTCACAAAATACTTGGTTAAATTCGTAGCTGGTATATTTTTACTCCTAATTGCTATATAGTCGAAAAAAAACTACCAATATGTGTACTTTTTTCGTCAGAGTGATTCGGAGTGAAGGTGTACCAATACTGCTTAACCAATATAATTTTTTGAGAGACCCATACAACACCGGCGGATTTTTCTCTATCTAGTCGAAAAAAAAATCACCCAAATGATAAATGGGATGAATGTAGTCGACGATAACGGACAATCGCTTTTTTAGGAAAAACACTGATATACATTGAATGAAAAGCAAGACACAGATGGAGCGACCCCCTGGTGTATCAGCCACCGTGGAAAAGAATCGTGGAGAGATTCGTAGTGAAGTGACTGTGCCAACTAGAAACAAGGAGACGGGAGTTGGCTTTCAGATATTGTATTTCGAGGTAGACCGATAGGACAACTAAACAAAGTTTGGACGAGTGCCTTGATAGGTATATTAATTCATATAGGCGATGTTTCCTTTTATGGTGAAATATATACCCCTCCAGTAGTAAGCGGTGTAGACCATTATGGAGAATATCTTCTAAAAACTCTTAAATTTCCAAAAAAAACAGCTTTAGTTGAGTGCTTCAGTTACCCAATCTTGGTGGCTATGAAGTCCATAGTGGCTCCGAATCGCTTGCCAAAAATATCGCTAGCCTCATCGTTTACCCTGTTTATCAATTTTATGAAATGGACGGGGTGCTCAACAAAAACGGTATTCTATTGGTATTAGGATTCGAGCCCTACGGAGTCCTCATAATATTTCCAAGTCCAAATTTCGAACAACTAGAGTTATGATTGGTAACCTCATATTCATGTGTTGTGCTTTTCCGACTCAGAATAATATTTATCAGCAGCTTTACCCCCAGAATTCGGTTTACCAATCAAGTATTTCCATAGTTTTAATTGGACTGAATTCGTTAGACACGACACTACTCTGAAGCGGTACCCAATGACGAATTACCAAAGCTTAGACAGGTACACTGGGTCTCACACTGATAGGTGTTACTATGCTTCTTGGCCAGATATTTCAGGTATCCTCGTTATGGGTGATAGTAGTTTATTAAATTGGACTCCTTAGCGGCGTTTTATAATGAGGATTGTTATTTTTTAACAGGATTGTGCGATCGGTAATTTACCAAAATGACAATCCACGCGAGGGCCATGCAAGGGGTGGCTCTTCTCATTCTCTCGCTGGCAGACGTGGATGGGCGGTTTGTTTGCAAAGCAAGATTTATCACAAGGAGGGATACAGACGAATACACTTGTATTTATTAAAAAAACGGGTGGTATAGGTAACAAGAAGAATAGCGATATTAAAGGTCATTTGCGATTGCCTACTCCAAGCTGAAATATTATCCAACTGCTCCTTGTTCAATAAGAAAGTGTATAGCAATGATCAGCTCGTGCGTAACTTTCGGGTTTATCCAGGTCACCAGATTCTCCACCATGTCTTGTTTCCCGACTTTTTGTCTCCGCACTCTGAGTTTTTCTTTCCAAAGGAATCTCCCGAGTGAGTGAGACCAGGGAAATCCCTTATTTGTCGTTAGTGAGGAAAGCCTCCATCCTATTTTTGTGTACTTGTTATTTACGGTATCCGTCTTTTTTTTCTATTATTCTCTTTTTCTTTACCACCTTTCCTTTTTATGCTTGTTTGGATATGGCTCTTTATTTAACAGTTTACCCCGCTTGGCGTTCCAACTTGTCCGTTTTCTTTTTTTACCTACTAGGACCCTGTTCCTCCTTTCGCTGTTGTCGCCTGTATGACTTGTGATATCAACTTTTTAAAGCCTGTAGGACCCTTCTTCATATCACCTTATTTACTTGCTACAGTTTTCCCAGTATCGTGCCTTTTAACGGACGTAGATTAGTAAATTCAAGGTCAATGCGTTCCCATTCTCCGACGTGGTACAACACTTTTTATTCACCCCAATTCGTCACTTAATACTGTGTCTAACTCGCAGTAACGTGTAACTGTGTCGCACTACGTCTGCTTCGTACCACCTCGGAGTAAAAAAGGGGCTCTCTCTCTTTTATCCCTCCGTCCAACACTCGGCCATTCTACTTCTCGGCCTTTTATTGTAGTTTTTCACCCTTTTTAATTTCAGCGTTGAACTCCACAACTTTGTGATTATCCGCGCCGGCCCTAATACCAACCTTTCAAGCACTCACAATAACGCGGGTATCCCTTCACTTGCTGTTTATCGTGGCAGTTAGTAGTGGAAATTCTATTTTTCCTTTCTGTTTAGCTATATTGACACGTTCGTAGTAACGAAACAGGCTCGGTACCTGGGCCAGTGCTGTTTAAGGTGTGTCGTTAAACAACGCCTCCTCATCCCAACGCTTACTTTTACGATTGACTCGCTTTGATTTAGAATCCAATCGCTAACGATACCTTCACAACCTCTTGTGCCGTGTCTCTTTGGTTAATTTCCGTTTCACTCTCGTCTAATATCCGACTCCTTACCACAGCTTTCCACTGTGGTTGGGAGAAATATAATATTATAGTTATGGGAGGTATACACGGTGCCTTTGTGGCCACGTTGAGCCTTCCGTTTACTTTTACCTTGCATAAGCCATTACCTGCGGTGGTCAAGGAACTCGTACCTTTGCAAAAGACTGAACCGCCAGAGCGTTATCTAGCGGACGCCAAATACAATGGGATTGGAAATACTAAAATTCATGTGTTTATCGAAGACATTCGTACGTATTGCACCTATGTACACCAGGGCAACGTAGGGGACATGCCAAAACTCGAGGAACCAGAGGTACCCACTTTTGAGATAATATTTCGGTTACGTCTTCTTCTTGTACGACCACGTTCTTCTCAGCTCAAGGGTGTGCCAAAAATGGCCAGTCCGCGTTTCCTGTCTATAGATTCTGTGCCCATTACCCGTAGTCCTTTGGGCTCCGACCTTCGTGTAAGTCCAAGTCAACAGGCCCCGGAAAAGAACAAAGTCAAGGAAAAACAAAAGGAAAAGGTCGTCTCGCCGGGCTCAAAATCCCTGGATATTAACAAGCCGGTTAAAGCCTGTCGCTCCAGATCACATATCTCTCACAAGAGTCTACAGTCAACCAAATCAAGTACACTACCCAGTAAGTCATCCCTACATAACCTGCAGGATAGTCCTTCTTCGGTCGCCCTGTTGAATAGGCAACACTCTTCTGATGCCCTCTCTGGAATTCTCACCCGGACTCCCGCTCGTGTAGTCTCTGCTAAAGTGATTAACCTTGCTGAACTGACCACCGTTCCCAAAGTTTTTAAAAAAGTACCACCCAGTTCTAAATCGCTGGGAGCGATGGAAGAATCCCCAGATACGAAACCTTACTCAACGGAACGTCCAATCTTGACGACACGTCAGAATTCGTCGCCCAATGTCATGGTGGGTCCTCGAAGGTCGTCACTCCGGGTCACGTCCTTTATCGGTAACAAAATAAGTTCGTTAGTACCAACGCCCCTGAATAAGGCGGCCAAGGGAACCCCGTCATCAACGCCAAAGCGTACTACGCCAGCCCCATCCACAGCGGCGGATGTGGTAAAATCATCGCCAAAAGTGCAGGACTCAAAACATTCTCCACCGCCTACCCCATTAACCAAGGAATCACCCGCTCAATCCTCATCGGTCGAGTCCACTCCACATGTTTCTGCCGAATCCGAACCCATTCCCTGGTGTACGTCACTCGCCCCGAGAGAGGGCACTCTACGGAAAACCTGGGACGGTAAATCCTTCCTACCCCGTCTGTCAACGGTGTCGACCCTTTGTCCCGAGAAATTCTTTGTTCCCGTTAGCCCTGCGACCAGCCATTCTAATGAAGATTTAGAAGTGTTGATGGATGAGCAGGGAAATATGTTTTTACATCCGGGTAACGGAGTGCAAGTAGTCGAAACGGCCGAACCAGATATCTCATCGGATACCCAGTTTGCTAATCTATACCGTCGCAAGAGTTTACCACCTCCTCCAGAGAAAGATTTTCCTGAAGATGTGTCCTTTTCAGAACCATCCCAATGTGATGGTGACCCTCCGAAGTCCACCACAGAGCCCACGTCGATAAACGACAAAGGGAACGGCAAGAAATTGATACGTAGGCCCAGTCGTGCTGTTAGCGAATTTCGTAAAGTTACCATCAAGCGTTCGGTTATGCAAAAGCACATTGTCAACGAAATCGTTACCACTGAAAAAACATTTATGGAGGCACTAAAGGTGATAAAATCAACGTGGATGGACCCTGCTTTCGATAGTATCGTACCGTATTCACAGGTGATGGATCCACTAGACGCCCGCACGATTTTTAAAGGAATTGATGAATTGTTGGAACACTCTACTACTTTTTACCAAGAATTACAGGAAGTGGTGGACGATATGGACGACTATCAGGGAGGTATTGCCCAGGTGTTTTTACGGCCCCACCGCCGTTGGGAAGCATTCCCACTTTTTATACAGAACTTGTACCAGGCCAAGGATGTCATACGGAGCAATTTGACTACCAAGAGTTTTGCCAAATTTCACGAGCAAAATATGCGAAGTCGGGTTTCCAAGAACGCTACCCTGGATTCTTTGCTGATTTTGCCTCTACAGAGGATTACTCGGTATAATTTACTGCTGGACAAATTATTGAAACAGACCCCTCGATGTCACTGGGAGCATTCGCAGGTCAAGGAAGCTATGACCATGATTGAAAAGTATACGGCGGAATGTAACGAGGACCCAGGCGAGATCACCTTGGACTGTCCATTTTATCCCATCGTGCGTGATTTCCGTAACGTACCAGTAATGATTTATCGTCCCAGTCGTACATTTATTCTGGATAGTCGTGCCCACGAAATGCGGTCGGACTTGCCGGTTCATTTGTTACTCTTTGACGATGTATTACTGGTAGCGGTGGGTCCTTCCACCCGTAGTTGGCCCACGGTTACCAAACGTAATTGGACTTGTACCCAACTAATTGATCTGATGGATCTCTCTGTGCTTTCCAGTACTTGCGCCGAAGGTAACAAGTATATTACCATTTTATCGGTGGCCCCATCGACCTCGCAAGGCGGTCGATACTCGGCGTTTGATTACCGGATGTCTACTATGTCCTCGATGCCCGATCCCGAAATGTCCTTTTTTACCCGTCAGAATATCAAGTTTTCGACAGTGGTCAACCGCAGTAAAACCTCACTGCTAGGATCTTCGGGATTTTTACCCTCACCACCGTTTGATGGCAGCACCCGACCGACTTCTCGACACTCCCATCATTCATTGTTGTCTTTGGGTGAATATAACACTCCCCATTGGTCACTCGCCACTACCCATTCCAATATGAGTGCCCTGTCGGTAACGGGTGGTATGGGTAATAGGAACGCTAATAGCATGAGTGAGTACCAATCGATTGGTTTTGCTATTGGTAATAATGGTGAAAAACAGTTCGATTTTAATACCCATGAGTCAGTCTTTTTTACCTTGCAACATCCTGATGAAGCTTCGGAAAAAGTATTTAGTCAGGCGTTGGATAAACAAATTAGCAAAGTACGACTGACGAAATACGTTCCTCCGTCGTCGACCACTTAGATACCAAGGGAAAATGAATCGTTTAGACTTGTACCCTGTTTTCATTACCGTTCTTTAGCCTTTATTTTTTTTACATATTCGGATTGGTAGTAACCTCTTATTCTCTTTTAATCTCGCACATTTTATTTCCAATGTGATGCATCCCTTGAACCAAAAATTTTCATGAGGTTAATTTTGCAATTGTTTATTGACTGAACCATGATGATTTGTTCAGATTCACGTGTATAAAATTAAAATTCATTCCTTCATTTTCCATTCCATTGTCTACTGTTTCTGCTCTACCACCTTACGTATCTCTACGGTGGTTTTCGCTTCCTCAGTCAGGTCAGAGAACTAGTTCCAATAGGTAGAGTTTTCCCTTTGCAGTGTGAAAGAGTGCCTGTTCGGGGAAAGTGAGTGTAGTCCAATCAGTGGTGGATTTCAATCCCATAAGTAAAAGAGATAGAGTCACCCATAGTCGTTCATCCATAAGATTGGACTAAGGAAGTCCAGCTTTTTTCTTCAACCAAAATAAAACCGATGATTACACGATCGTTTATGAGTATCCATTTTTATGGGACTATGATTGTTTTACGATTTAATTATAGACTACAACGGTATATGAGGTTTCATTTTGGTTAAGTTTATTTTTAACCAATTTTATTATACACAAGAAAAGGGGAGGAAGTGGAAGTAGTAGTACATAGCCAGCATGGTGCGATCTGATTGTTAACGAATAAATGCTTCCTTGAGGATGGGTTGAAGGTTGGGGGTTACTTCCTTTTAGCGGCAGAAGGACTGGACTGGGAAGTTAGTCATGTCGAATGTATTCCGTGAGTATTATTTCATTCAGTCTGCTAGGAAGCGGTGGAGAGGAGTGAGGGTTAGGTATTACAATTGACTTTGTCCGTTGTGCACGATAGCACTCTTACTCGTTGTTGAGTAAATGATAACCCCTCCCCACACTCGATAAACCCTAAACCGAAGCTTTCGTGGTACCTACTTTCCCCCTTCACTGCACATTGCGTTCTTTTGGAAGTATACATTGAGTTGTGAGCCTTCACGGTGAGAAAAGTCCACACTGCCATTGATTGTAGCACCAACAACCTCATCGTTACACTATCTACAGTCTACTTCCTGCTCACCCTCTTTTCCCTCTTGTTATGCCATTATTCGTGATATCATTTTCAGTTCAATGTCACTTTTGTGTGCTTTGTTTTTGTCTCTCGTTGCATTTCTTGTTTCCCCCTCCTCTCACTTCCTAACCTATCTGTGTCTCCCCCTCTCGATTTTGCCTTTACTTTTGACATGACCGACGGTGCCTCCAACAACGAGCTTTTACTGGCCGCTTGCAAGCAGGACCAAGATGACATTCTCAACGACATCTTTAACGAACCCGAGTCTTTTAACGTAAACTGTCGGGATGGTTTAGGAAACACCCCTCTACATTACGCCGCCCAACTGGGGTGCCTGGATTGCATCAAGGTGTTGCTGACCCACCCCAACACCAAGGGCCTCAATGTGAATCCGTGTAACTGGATCGAAAACGACACCCCACTTCACAAGGCGGTGAGTTATACAGACGACCCCACCGTGGTATTTACCATTGTGGACCTGTTGTTGGAAGCCGGTGCCAACCCTTCTTTGCGCAATAAACTCGGCCAAAAACCTATCGAGCTGGTAGACCCAACCAATAAGGAACTGAGGGACCATTTGGAAAAGGCGGAGTTGGCCGCACAGGTCGACCGTAGTGAATTGGCCCTGGATGGTGATGATGATAGTTCGGACGGAGAGGCTAGCGACTAACATTTATGGGTACAGGATTCCTTGTTGGGATAATATCCTTAGCATGGTGTAGTACATTAGAAGTAGATTTGCAATGGAAATTATGGATGACCAGTGCTTGTGTAGATGTACACTCTCTCTTGTATTGATTTTACCATAGTATTTTTTATTAAAGTTGTTATCATTATTGTAAAAAAAAATTCAGATACATGGAGAAAACATGCATACTGTTTGTGGTTGTGTTAACAATATTCCCGGTAGCCAATGTGTACATTATGATTGGTCTTTCTGGTTAAAGTCTTATTTCTAACAATCGTCTTGGTAGCCCCATAGTGTAGTGGTTAAGTGAAACTGCTGGTTTTTCCAAAGATATTGTTGCTACGAATATATAGCCACGCTCACATGGCTGGGTAACCTGGTGGTAACAGGCGATACAGGCATGGCTCGAATATCGCCCTTAACCACACAGTATATTAGCTCGGTGGTTAATAACCATCTTAATAATAGATTGGCAGTAAACTGCTAATATTGGTGAATATTGAAAAGAAAAAGGAAACGGCCAAGAAATGTAAAGAGTTGGGGGCTATGGTTATTTCCACTTGCGTCATTCACTGTTGGGAGGAGCTATTAGTACCCCCGTGTGGGATGCCAAAACACGATGGTTTTTTTTTCTTCAATCTCGTGTTAGAAAGAAAACCATCTGAGTTGGGTGTTATACTTGAATATCCTAGGCAACGATGGGGTGATTGCTTTCGTATTCAGTCGTTCAAGAGTGAACCGAAGCATCCGTATTAAGCAACACACGTTGGTTCTTGAGCAGAGTGGTAGCCATGTCCAACACCACTTAACCACGCCTATGTGTTGTGTGGACCTCCAACAATCCCAAGGTCGCGTTTCACATGGTTGCATATTGTTCACAGTGTTTCTTTTCATTCCCTCCCCATTCTTGCTAACTCATCTCAGCGTTGTAAAAAAAAGGAGGAAGAGTCAAAAGTCTATGAATAATGACACGTGGGTGATTTTTTTTCGACTATATAGCGGAAAATCCGCCAGTATCATGGGTCTCTCACAAAATCCTATCGGTTAAATTCTTAACTGGTATATTTTTACTCCAGATTGCTATATAATCGAAACAAAATTACCCGTATGTGTAACGCTGGTTACACCAATCGCTCAAAGACATGTGTCCCACCCTCCTCCCCCCCCCTCATGACATCCATTTTCCATGGAGAATTTCTGCACCCTGTGAACCCTGTATGACGTAATGGAGGTTAGGGGCATTGTGAAAAAGCGGGGTTTCTCCATTTTTCCCTACTATTTTCCTAGCAGACTGCCGAATTCCAGGATATATAAACCAGAGTGAACTTTGATTACTTGTACTTGATTTGCTCATCCACCTAGATTTTGATTTTAACTCAGTTTTTCACAAAGTAGCACTTTATTGATTATTTTTCTCATTCGCAGTCTATATATTGTAACCTACCTGCTTTTCACTGATACCCTATTTTATTTTTGGCCACTTGTTCTAGAATAGCTTGTGATTTACTCTGCATTTTACGGGCAACCATTCGGGTCCACATATTATATCGATTGTTATATAATTTCTGAAATACTCATATAGGAACCACAATTTTTTAATAATAATTACCATCATTATCAAGTACTGTGTGCACCCTCTTGAACCACTCATCAAAACATCTGTGAAAATCACTTCGTTGGAGGGAACCAAGGACTTCATTGTATACCCCTATAATCTCATCATCATTGTCAAAGACTCTACCCTCCAGCTTTTTCTTGATGCGTGGGAACAACCACAAGTCACATGGTGCAAGGTCAGGAGAGTAAGGTGGTGCTTCAAGTAGTTGAAGTCCAAGCTCGTCCATATGGGCCTTACTATGGTGGGAAACATGAGGCTTTGCACTATCCTGGTGGAGGATGATTAGGGAAGTGGGTGACTTTGGATGTGTTTTATGCCATTCCCCAACCATTGGTTTGACACAGTTCTCTATGTAATAAGAATTATTGACCTTAGTGTTACCAGTACCAAACACAGTATGAACAATACTAATTCTACTAAAGAATACAGTTACTAAAACTTTTCATGGCTTTGAGATCCACCATGGCTGAGCAGGGATGGGATCATGCTGACCTTGGTGTTCTGGCACCCATACCTTTCAACCAGTGCCAGTCTGGGGGTTATTATGGTAAATCCAGGTTTCATCACATGTCACAATATTATTCATCAGGGAGCTGGTTGGTTTCTGAAAACGGTCAAGGAAATTGAGGCAAAAGGTTTTGTGGTCACTCTGCAACTCCAAGTTTAGGGAATGGGGAACCCAAGTACTAAGTTATGAATGGTAATGCAACTGGTTGTGGAAAACACTCCAAAAATCATACACAGAAGACTTTACCTCCTGCACAAGCATACTCAGGGTCACAAATGGGTCTTCGTTAACTAGCTGTTCAATGGTGTCACTTTTATATTCATAGGTCTCATTGGAAGGATGTCCTGTGTGATGCTCATCTTCTAATGACAAATGGCCTGTCTTAAAGTTGTTGTGCCAATGGCACACTGTCACATACGAAGGATAACCTTGTCAATAATAACCCTGCAAACTTTTGTGGATTTCAGTTGGGCTTTGGCCGAATTAAAAAAAAAAACTCAAATGTGGTGCCGAATTAAGGTTGGGGTAATGGCGGGCATGGGGGTGTTGTGACTTGGGTGAATGGGACATGGTAAATGACTTTTAAATTAGAATAACTCAACGAAAACGAAAGGTTGAAAGGTAAAACTAAGACGCATATGTTCCTATTAAAAGGGAGTAACAGCTCAATAGAAGGGAAGAAAAAATAATGCCTATTTACCCCTGGGTTTCAGGACTTATAAAATGTACCAATATATATATATATACTGACGATGAAGTCCCTTGGCGTAGTGTTTATTATCGGGATTTGGGTGACGCAAACGATTGTCACCAAAGGTACCGACTTTACCAAGCAAAAAATAGTAGCCAGGTGATATGATAAGCGAAGAATGCTTCGGGTTCGCGGTTGGAGAAGATCTAAAAAATGTAAGGAATGGATACTGGTGGGTAAATCTCTTGCTAAAATGTGCTGTTTAGTAGAGAATTTCCCAGCGGAATTCTACCAGAAAGCAGAAAGTTACGGAGTAAATGGAGCTTATAGCGAAGAATGGGAAGTAAACGAAGAAGGAAGTGCTACTTTATATGTATATACCGTCAAACGCAAACGCACATAATCCTTAGATCACAGTCCACTTCTCTGGACGAAATCTAAGATTAAACTCGTCAACCGCACAGCGCCCTTCTGCTTAATAACTACCAATAAAGTTATATTTTTTTGTTCTTTCAGCGTCAGCACTAGTTAAAATAAGTTTTCCTTTGGCTTCATAAATAGTGGTAACCTGAATAGTGGCTCATCCTATTTTGTATACCTATGGGATCTAAAGTCTAATCTTGATGATCTCCCACTGGTGAAAAAATTGATCAATCATCAGCCACTTTAATAAAAAAGTGGGGTCACATTCGATTGACAGCATAACATAATCAGTCTGGTATTCAGAAAAAGATATAGATATTGTCTTGAAGTTGACAATTCACGTATATTATTGCAGGATACTTGTACGTGGTGGTGATCGAAAAGCATAACCAAGAAGCATGACAATAAAAGGGTCAGGTGAGAGTCCCGTTGTCCTGAGATGCAGGTATAGAGCTGCACTGTAAAGTCAGTGGGGTCACCACAGCCCTTGTGTTGAAAATTCAGGTAAATGTTCCTCGGTCCTGAATGTGAGAGCCATAACATGCTAGTCAATTGCTTATATATATTTTTCTTGGCCACCTGCGTAGCTCATGGGGAGTAGATTGGCGAATAATACCTGAAAAGTACTGACCTATTGCATTCCTCAATTTTTTTCGTTACGCTTAGGTTTTACCTGGAACCTCACTATGACTGATTCCACTATCTATACTCACCGTTGACAACGCTCCCTCTTACCCTTTAATTCTATTCTCACTTCCCTCCGTTGTTAAGAGTTGTACTCTTGTCATTACTCAATCTCCTTAATTATTGTGTTCTGTTGGGTTGACTTCACTTCTTCGGCAAGTGTAGTATCTCCTCATTCTTTCCATGGACGTCGAGGAACCCCTTTCTATATATCCACCGACCAATCTTCGTCTCCTGTCGGGTTTATACACCGCCTGTGACATTGCCCGGTTAAAATGTGCACGCGATCGAGTGACTCCAGACGACATGGTCGCCCTAGGTATCGATTACCAAGGGTTGCGTTTCGGTGACGCCACCGCCAGTTCCACCATTAGTCGTTCACGGTACCAAAAGTTACGCCAAAGACATTATACCAATTATCGCAATACGGAGTTGTCCCACCAAACGGAGAGCCAGGACACACCCCAGGCAAAACCGGAGGGCTCGTTTTACCATTTTAATTCGGCCAGCCTTTGCCCTACGGAAAAGTGTTACATTTCACATTTTCAACTGCGACATATGCTGGTCGCAAATCACCAGGATAGCGTGTATTATACTCGTAAGTAATTGAACTTTTTGATTTTTTTTATCTGCAAGAGGAGAGATATGAGGGAGGGATTGAGTTATCCAAACAATATCCGATACCGACCACTGTTTTACTGTAATTCTTACCACGTTCCCCTTTTTTGTGGTTTTTATTCCCACTCGCTACATCGGTTGGTAACTCGGTTACCCATGAACTGGTCATACCATACGGATTTCCTTAGATCAAAGTGGTATACGACGGTGGTCTAACCTTACTCGGAAATCCCAAATTGTTATCGACTTTCGTAACGAAGGGCTTCACTTTACGCCTTCGACCTTGGCCTATCGGGACAATCTCATCTTCACAGGCGGCTTCCGGGGTGACTATGTGCTCAAAAATGTCAGCAGTGGTGTAGTAGATTATGACATACTGACTACTCAACCCAACGGTATTATTACCTACGCCGAGATTACCCAATCGTATTCGGGTGCACCCTTGGCCATGGTGTCTAGTAACGACGCCCACGTACGGCTGTTGGATATTCAGCAGCGCAAGTGCATCGCTACATACCGGTTCCCCTGTTCTATCAATTGCGCCAGTGTCAGTCCTGACGGTAAAACCCTGGCGGTAGTTGGTGATAGTTGCGAGACGGCCATCGTGGACACCCTGAGTGGTAAATTACAGGCCCTGTTATTTGGCCACGTAGATTATTCGTTTTCTTGCGCTTGGAGTCCCGATCATAGGTATTTGGCGACCGGCAACCAAGACCGCACGACTCGGGTCTATGATTTACGTAACCACAAACGGGCTCTTCATGTGCTCCCCAGTAACATGGCCTCGGTACGTAGTTTACGTTTTAGTCCTGATGGACACTACCTGGCCATGACCGAATCCGTAGACTATGTGCATTTGGTGGACGTACGCCAGGATTTTGGGCAGACCCAGGAAATTAATTTTTTCGGTGACGTGGCGGGTGTCAGTTTTACACCAGATAGCGAGGCACTTTATTTGGGAATACAGGACACCCACCATGGATCACCGTTGTTGCATTTTCGACGTACGCACCACCAACGACTCAGTGCTGTTCCGCATAGAGCTTCGGCTGACCAGTTACTGGACCAGATGTTTGAATATTTTACCAATCCTACCATGATTCCCAAGTATATTCTATCCCCCATTGCCGAGGACCAGGTCAACCAGCTTTTATTAGTACCGGGAGTGAATACTTTGGCGTCGTATGACGTGCGTTTGGGTCCGTCCCCTTTGACGGAACCCACCGACAAGAACGGTGACATGTTAAAGGCCCCGCAAAATTTACCCCAATCATTACCCCCAGAGTTGGCGGTCAAGGTGGGCCGACCGATGACCGACGGGTCTGTCCTCTCACCTTGTCCGCATAATCACACCCTGCGCTGTTTAGTGTGTAGTTGGACCTCGTCCGTACTGCCGAGTGCTGTACCTCTGGCGACCCGTGCTGGATTGTCACTGTCCTCCCAGGAAACTCACGATGGTGACACCAGTCTGTGGCAACGGGTTACAAATACCATACAAAACCAGGCCCGTGCCTTGGGTGTAGCATTGTCGGACCCATTGCCCCACGAACGACTTTTCGAGTGGCGGTTACCGTGGGAAGCGTTGTCAATGAACATTTCGACACACCACGGTGATGAGGAAAATGACTTACCTACCCACCCGGAGGAATCGTCGGCAACTCACGAGGGTGACCCAACTAACCCTCTGTCACCGGAAGAGACCCACCCTAACGGTAGCTTGCCCGTATCCCAATCGACTTCCCCGGCGGGCTTACCTAGTCTTCCCAATTTACCGAATTTGCCCAACCTATCCACCCTTTACCCCAGTGGTGAAAGTATCTATTATGGACTGTCGGCACTATTTGCCTTTGTCAACTCGGGTGACTACCCGGAATCAGCTCCGCCGTCCCCCACGGGCCCCCGCGAGAACGATTTTGAAAATTTGTTGGAACATTTTCGTATGAATAGTTTACCTGTACTTTCCCTTCGTAATACTGCATTGGGTTCATTTCTATTTGACCGGTTGGATCAAGAACAGGAACGGCGTGGCGAGGCTTCTTCAGGTGACACACGTCGACTGGGCCCAATTCGACGTCATCCTTCCTCCCATTCCATCACCACTTCGACGATGATGACCCCCCTGCATCCGTCAGATGCGGATATTGAAAGTGAATCTACCGTTGCCCATTCCTACGTGGAAATTTCTCAGAGCGTCGTGTCACGGCGGTCCCCCTCTGAGCTTTCCCATTCGGATTCCACCGGGCCAACTTCCGAAAACACTCCTGCGACTACTTCTTTCCCAATTACTTCGTTTTTACCCAGGTTTCGGTTTATCGGCCAGCAGGCTCCCTCCCATGATCCGGTGTCAAGTTCACCCACTGTGGATTCTCAGCTGATGGTTCAGCCGACTTGGTCTACCCCAAATACTGCTAATGTTTCCCTTTGGAGTCATTCTCGCCATGTGGACCTCTCGTTCTTGTGAGCACTATCAGTTCTTTACATTTTTCTACATAAGACACACCCACACTGTTACACTACTATGCTCATTACCTCTGTATGTACAATTTCTGGTCACATCTATACTTTTTCCTTTTTTTAGCAAATTTGGGTTGTTATGTATAACTATTTTAGTTGATACTCTTCATTGCAAGGAAAGGGAGCCTTATATATTGTAATGATATAGAAAATCAGACTGCATTTTCCAGAAATGCTAGGCAAACGAGTGAAAAAAAACGAATAAATCAATAGACGGATACCGATATCCATTCGGAGTAAAATGTACACCAAATGAACCGAAATGTATACTCCACCTCCTCTTCCTTCGTACTTTGTTTTTCATTGCCCACAATCGAGACCGCGAATAACTGATGCTGCACGAGTATAAATTTTTATACTTGGTCCCTTACTAGAATTTTACTATGTATTATGTCGCTACATTTTCCGTCCAAACAGAACTAAAGGTAGGAAGCCCACTCTATTCTTCAGTTCCTTCGGTGGCGGCCTTGTTGCGGGTGGAACGACGAGTGGCACCTTCCTTATCAACCACGGCCGTTGTCTTGGCAGCGGTATCGTCGTTGGCCTTATCGACAGGTTTAACCTGCTGCTTTCCTTTGGTGGCGGGTGTAGTAGCCTTGGGCATGAAGGCGGCCAGTACCAAGTTGAGAAACCAAGCCACGGTGACAAACAACAGACCAATGATACCAGCCACGCGAGGTTGATCCACAATGGCCTGACCTACATCTTTCCGAGCGGCCTCCACCAACACGGTGGCATCCCGTACGAACTTGTCTACTTGGTAACGGATAAAGTTGACAATGTCCTTGGGATCGGGAATGACTTCGTCCTTTCCGTCTTTGGGTTTGGTCTCCTTGTCTTTGGCTTGTTCGGCATCGAACTTGAGCTGCCAGGTATGCTGGGCCAGTTCTTCGGCTTCTTTGACCGATTCCCCGATGTAAATATTATCAAACAGAATGTTCTTCTGCATGGTGTGCAATTCGAACCCGGCGCCAACGATAGGGGTCATGGCCGCAGGGTGTTGGTCTTCGAAATAGTTGGGGTTGGGAATCTTGCGGGCAGTCCAGACACCCTTGTAGGCTGGATTGGGAATCATGGGGGGCACCCACTTACCCTTGTAGGCCGGATTATCAATCATGGGTGGTTCCCACTTGCCGCACCCGGACACTTGTTCGCATTTGGGGTTGGGGATGGTACGGGAGATATAGTCACCGTCCTCGTCGGAGTTCCATTCCTCGGGAGCCTTGTCCTCCGGGTCGGGGATTTCGAGGGGTTCGTTGTCCAGCCAGTCGGCGGGTTTTACGGCCTTTTCGTCGACAATGCGCTTGGGCGCGTCTTCATCCCAGTCTTCGGGCTTTGTGGCTTTGGGATCAGGAATTTCGGCTTCGTGTACCCAGTCCTCAGGCATGTGGTCGTCGGGGTCACTGATTTCCTTGGGAGGGTTGATGGGTACTTCCATGTCAGTCAATAAATTACCACTGTACACGGCCTTGTTGTCGATGCGGATTTCGAACGAGTTGTCGGGATTGACGATCAAAGTGTACAGTGCCGACTTCTTATTGACTTTTGCCATGGGAGGGTTTTTGGGACTGTGCTCAGTGACCTCACCAGTCTTGGGGTTCTTGTGGCGTAAAATAAAGTGCACCAGATTTTTCACCCCACACCGGTCCGGTCCAAACATGACTGTGTAGGGGGTTTCATTGTTAAAGCTCTTGGGGTCAAACGGTTTACCATCCTCGGACTGGCTAACAAGTTTAATGTAGGCACCGCCGCATTCCAGTCCGTCTTGCAACTTGACTTCATACTGGACCACCAAGGGTTTGTCCACTCCCGGGACCAACGGTTTATCAAACGCAGAGGCAATTGCGTAATTGGTACCGGAATCGCTGAGCACCAACCCAAAATCGCCTGCTTGGAAAGGCTGGGCGGAGGGTTCTTGAACAATCCAGGACCCATCGTACGCACCACTTTCTTTACCATTTTCTTTACGTTCGGCCGTGCTCACTTCCCAGCGACCCAGGCTTGGCTTGGAAAATTGTTCCAAAAAGGCGGAAGACTTGAGGGAGAACGGTTGGAAAGGAGGAAGAGAGACTACGGTGGATTTCTTTTGGTCTTCGGCCACCGCTCCGGACGTGGTTGCGGCCAGCAACGCCGCCAGACTCAGCAGGTTGTATTTCATGGCTTTATCAAAAAGTGAAAATAATCCAATTTGAGAGGTTTAGACGTTGAAAAGGGAGGAAGAGAGATAAAGATGTGGGAGAAGTAGAGAAAATAGGTGGTGAATAAAGGACGTATCAGATGAAAAGAAAGGCGGATGACCAACAGAGCTCCAAAAGCAATTAAAAGCAGGGTGAAGAAAGACAGAATATCGACGAGAACGGAAAATGAGGTGGACCAAAATATTGACAGGTATCGTTGGGTTATATACAAGTGAGTTCAGAGTACACAAAATTATATCCACCGTAATGGGAGAGGGAGGGCTTCAGGGGAGAAAGGAACCATAACAGGGCCAACGGGAAAAGGCAAGGGGAACACCAACGGCAGAATGAACAACGACCCGTCCAATGAATGTAGGCCACGCGCTTCCAGTGCCATCCTCAGCACCACACTGTCTGGTAACGCTGTGGCCAGTCAACTTCTGGAATTAGGGGTGCACTTTGTTCGATATTGACGACGCAAAAGTCGTCATGAATGCTGCTGATTGGTATCACGTGAATTCATCTTTTAACTAAAGATTCCTTTACATGTCCATTGGGAAGAGTTTGGGGTATACAGGTAAAAAAAGTGGTGGTAACCGACGTTGATAATGTGCAACTGCATGTCAGCAATTACAACTCAATCCAAACAACAACGTACGTGAGAATAGATACACATTGATAAACCCATCCCGTCAATACTTTCGTCTTGTTGTGTAGTTTATCCCTTTCAAAAAATTGGTACCTGACAAGATCTCTTGTTATGTTGGTCCGGGCTATCCTACTTTAGCCGCCCTACACACACACAAACACATAGTTATTTACTAGCCCGATTTCGTTGGGCTCACTTTACGAAACCACTCTTTCCTTTATTTTGGTAATTGTATTTCGGTTCCACATCTTCCTATTCACCAATATAGAGTTCCCCAGTTTCTGCATTCATCGTAGTATACTTGCCTCTTTTTTTAATTACACCCATCGGCCTATAGTTTTACCTTACACTCTATTGATTTGTTACCACTTCCTTACTTGATACAACCTTTCATACATCATGGCGTCCATGGCCAATCAGGAGAAGAAGCGTATGCAGGAACGGCACGAGAAAATCCTTGTCGCTATGGCAAAGGAGCCCGGCAATACCGTTTGTGCGGATTGTGGACAATCAGGTCCCCGTTGGGCGTCGTGGAACTTGGGCGTGTTCCTATGTATCCGGTGTAGCGGGCTTCATCGTAAGATGGGCACACACATCTCCCGGGTCAAGTCCATCTCCCTTGACGTATGGACCCCTGAGCAGATTGAGAGTATTCAGAGCAAGGGCAATACCAAGGTTAACGACCATTACAACCCCAACCCTCAGTTACATCCACCGCCCTCGGGAGACCGCGAAATGGAACAATATATTCGTAACAAGTACGAACGCAAACTGTTTATGGAAGCCGGTGGTCGTAGCAGTTCCGGTCTGCGTATGAGTCACAGTAGTAGACAGCGTACTACGTCCAGTACCCGAACGTATGGGTCCAGCTCCAGCTCGCGCACAACGAGCGATAGTAATATGGCCCGGTTACGTAGTATGGGCTTTAATGACGAAATCCGCAATGCCAAGGCATTACGCCGCGCCCATGGTAACTTGGAACAGGCTATTGATCTTTTGGTCAGTGAAGAACCTTCTTCAACTCCCTCAACGACATCTTTGTCTGTAGCCAAATCGCCCACCATTGCTGCTATCAAGGCACCTGTTAAATCCAGTGCTATGGTCGACTTGCTCAGCTTGGACGACGGATTCACGTCTAGTACGTCGGCTGGGGGTACTACCACCAGTATGTTGAGCGGAGGAAGTAACATGTTGGCTTCGTTAACTTCTCCCCTAAGTATGACATCGCCGGCCACTTCAGGAACGTCGTTGGGACTGGGTAGTTTCCCACCCCCGGTCACCGCGGGTGGTGCCACCACGGTAGCTACACCTTCAATGAATCCACTGGACTTATCGGCGAATAATGATCCCCTGGGCTCCATGGACTTTGGGCAGTTTACAGACTCTTCGTTTTTTAGTCAGCCTGTGAGTTCTACTCCAGCACCAACAACTTCCACCACCGCCAGCGGCACTGGTAAACTTGACAAGACGTCAATCTTGTCTCTCTACAGTACCAGTAGTGCCCAACGGACTGCCTCCGCTGCTCCAGGCTTGGGTGCACCCCTGGCATCCCCTGGGCTGAGCAACGGAAATACGCTCGGAACGATGGGCGCCAGTGGCCTTCATTCGGTTAACTCATGGCAGCAACCTGCCCAACCTATGTCTTCGACTCAAACTACCGTTGGTATGGCACCTTTTCTTTCGCAACCCACAATGACAATGGGATCGAGCACTGCATCGACCATAGCAAATTCATCAGGACTGAACGATCTGACCGCTGCGTTTTCCACCTTGAATACCACCAGTAACTCTACCCCAAACCCTGCCGGCCAAAGTCATTCGACTAATTTCGGTAATACCGCACCCAAATCCAACAAGGACCTCTTTGGTGAGTTTAGTGATCTTTTACGTTAGTAGTACCGGTACTTTTACGTACGTGCGCCCCTATTATTTACCTGTTATGTATTGCGACGGATCTTTTATGTGGTCCCCAATTCAATAAGCGCTTTGTCGGATAACATCAGTACTTTCACCTTTACATTAAACCCCATTTATGGGCCTAATTTCAATGTTGGATTTGTAGAAAGGAGAGCTCTCTATAATATGTTCTCCTTTGTATTTTGCTAGAACAAGCGGAATCGATAGTTCCGATGGCCTTTCTAATAAACTATATCGCGACGAAAGAATACCACATGGATTGCACTATAGCATTTATCCACAGTTTGTTAACCCGAATGGACAGTCTGACACTTGGTAAATTCCCTACTACCCAATAAACATGCCGAAAAATACCAACCGAATAGTACCACACTATAAAAAAATTTTTTTATCAAAGTCCCATAAGTACTTTTGTTAAAAAATCACACATATAAAATGGCAGTTGTTCCAGGTCCTGCTATGATTTCCTTGACATCAAGAAAAAAAAGTAACAGGGCAGTGCCACGGTTCTTTAGTAACTATCCATACTAAAAAACTGCTAGTTGGGAATCCTCAGATTTCCTCCATTGCTCAAGAATAATTTTCTTGTGTAGAGACTTATAGGAAGCGGCTACTAGCCATTAGGTTGGCGATGGGAACCCGTGCCCAAAACTCTACATACATTTCAGTTGCGATTTTACCATCAATCGTCTCCCATCCTTTAAAAAAGCAAAAATTGAGATATTTACAAGTATGCCCGATGGGGTAATAGGAACGAATTGGCACTCAAGCCCTCGATTCGGGTAAACGTGTACGCCCAAGGAATATAATGGTGTGTACTATTGTTGACGTAGAAGGCCATTGACGCTACGCTATTTTTTCCCTACTTTTTGCGACTAGTAACGGTATGCCGAAATTACCCTCTGATCTATTTTCTTTACTTCAAACCACTAGTATTTTTTTCTTTACTTGCGTATAATATATGTGTTCAAATTTACATCACTCACTAACCCTCACACAGTTTTTACGTTCATACCATGTTACCTTCACCTCTCTCCGATTCACAGGCGGCTTGCCCAAGTCCAAACCGTACAGATGACTCCACGACCCAGTTACCTGTCAATTCATCACCAATGCCACCTTCCTTTCATGGTATTCATCCCACCCCAGGACGGTGTAACGGCCACCTTGATCGCTTTTTATTTAGTGTACTACAATGGACCGATGGCAAATTGGACTATGCTAAAGCCTACTGGTCTTGTTTACGGTCGGAAAAAGGCCGGGAACCTCCGTTACCGCCTGCACCACCGGGTTATTTCAAACAATGAAACTGATGCGATTTCTAATGTGATCGTGGGGGAGTTCTTCCACCTTTCCTGATCTTGCATGTTGACAATAGTTTGTAGAATGAAGTGAATAAAGTAATTTAGCCACTACGTTAAAATAAACGACAAAGTGCATTATCTGTAATGTAGATATTACCATTATTAATAGTGTTACTAGTTGCAATGCAAAATAATTTGTGCCCAGTCAAGAATACTAAGTTTATAATAGGTAGCCAACACATATGTGTTGTGATGAAAGTACGATTTGCAGTGTCATGCACAAGTGGTTTTGCGTCAATGAGTGGAGAGCATACATAGCAAGGAATAAAACAGCAGAAACACAGAATGATGGGTATTAGTAATTAGCAGTAGAACACCCAGACAACCATTATTGCATGATATAACAGAACAATACCAGTCCTTTTTAGCTAGTGACAAACACAGTCGAACACTTACCTAACAATTCCCCTTGCAGAATCACCCGAAGAGTATGACCCTGCCCTCGGAATTGAAGTATCCTGATGTCCTCATTACACCTCCTCAGAAAAAGGAGAGATTATTGGACAACCGTTTGCAGAAAGTGGCGATAACCACTTCGGAAAACTATACCAAGCCTGAAAGCAGTTAGAACTAACACTGATACTTAGTAGGGAGCAGTAGCTGCTGCTCGTCAGTTGTCCTGGCTGTGCCCTGCTGGAATCTCTCGGAGATCTCGTCGTTATTACAGAGACCGAAGAAAAAGCATCGGAATTGAGAACCACGGCAACGTCTCGATTCCAGAGACGAAGAGGGGGGGGGCCCACCGACTACAGGCTCCAAACACTTGCATGCAGATCGCTCTGGGGTATGTCATATATGTAATTGATAATCTCCAAATCTGACTTACTGTGTATTGGTGTGGAGTGAACCCCAGGTAATCGACGAAAAGAAATTAATAATGAGTCATAATCTTCGCCGATGATTAAATATATAATATGAAGCTGCAAGAAGAGTATTAGATATTTAAATATTTAAAAGAAGAATATAACCAATAGTTCGAAGGATTAAAACTAAGATGGGCTGAATGTCAAAACCGAATGGATTCAGTGACAGTAGTGAAATTTAAGGTAATCAGAACCAACGATATTTACTATTGTAATAGAAATAAAAAAGTGATTAAAATCAGAATTTCCTACTATATGAACAGAACTTTGGCAATGTAGTAAATTAAAATCAAAATGAGTTGGGTACTCAGAATTAAAAAAAACGAAATGTTAAAACTCATTTACCTTCTGCGGAATCAAAATTGTAATTTATAAATGAAAAAAATTAAATGAAGAAAAGCATCCTGAAAACTGTATTCTTAGCATACCAAGGACTTCAAACCCCCTAAACACCGGCATCGCTTAACTGGGTTTAAATACCAAAATAAATTCATCAGAAATACTGACATCAGAAAAATATAATCTGAAACTAATACCATCAAACACCACCAAACCATAGTTGATTTCACTAATGAAAGCTTGATTATTACTGACATTTTTAATCGGCCTGTCAAACTAATCTCCCACCATATCCGTAGTACCACAGTATAGAGACAGGGTACCCCATCACAAAGACAATGAAGAAGAATTTATTGTTTAATGAGCCATGTCTGGACTCCCTATTTTCCCCCTGTTTAGGTGGTAGGGGCATGAAAGTATTGTGACTTGCGCATAGGGATCGAAGGAAGAAAAACGATCTCCATGCCACCTGGGCACTTTGGTGGAAAAATCGAAATGTGTGATTTTTTTTCAACTATATAGAGATTCGGAGTAAAAACGTACCAATTGCGTTTTAACCAATAGGGTTTACCAAGAGACCTACTCAACGCTGGCGGATTTTTCTCTATATAGTCGAAAAAAAACTACCCAAATAAACAAAACGTAAACCACCAGTGAGTTCTAACATACCGTATCTGTACGCTTTTGATAGTTGTACTGCATTGATTTCCATTTTATGGTGATTGTGCTGGTGTGAATCTCTGGGTTCATGATTAGTGGCCCAGGCATTTTATCCAAACTGCATTAATAAAGCCTACGGTTGCCTTTGCCTCCTTTAATCATTCCAGGTTGGAAGTTGGCAATGGCTCTATCAACTGGGTTTCTCATGGTTGGGAACACCTTTGGGGGTGGTATTGCCCACCATGGGATATCCATGTAGATACATAACATTACGTTTTCGTGCATTAGTGGGTTATTACAACAGTGGCATTCGGTGTAGTAGAGTGGCATTGCTCCCATCACCCAGTGAATTATGGGGTTTCTTGTTTCCCTGTTTAGGGAGAATATGAAAGGCCAGCTTTGGCATTGGGTTAGAGATAACAGGGAAATAGAGTTGATATCAAATGACATAACTATTGTTCTCTAATGCTTTAACTTTCCCCTAAGGGATTAACCACATCGAATAGCACGATGGGAAATGTTATATGATTATGTAGTTTTTTTTCTTGAATAAAATAATATTATACTATCACCAAAAGCCACATAACCACAGAATGTCTTCCCATGAACACCAAAAAAAACGCAATTGGGAAAGGTGGCCGGTCGGTCGCGGATATTATATATATATAGGGATAACCAGTTCATCGTTCGAAAGTCTAGCCTATGCTTAAAGTAGCAATGCAATCAACAAAGTCGTATTAAGTACAGTTTTGCGATACACACCATCCCTGAACATGCAAACCTTCCATTATTCTATTGCGACGACCCAGAGAATTAGGACTCCTAAGAAGCTCCGAATTTTGCTGCAGGGGAAAGCACTATTTCACTGCAGCTGATGAGAAACCATTTAATAGTGGCCGAATCCTCAAAAGGGTGATTTTTTTCGTCATGTAGGGATTTAAAACGAAATCGTACAATTTAGGATTTTTTGAGAGACCCTTTCAACACTGGCGGATTTATCCCTACATAATTGAAAAACTGACCCAATGGGTGATTTTTTAGTCTATTTAGCGATTCGGAGCGAAGATGTACCAATTATTATTTAATCAATAGTTTTTCGTAAAGGACCCATTCAACGCTGGCCGACTATTCGCTGTATCGCCGTAAAAAATTACTCATAAGAGGTGCAACCTTGTGAATCTGGTAATCCTACACCCACATACTCTACATTGTGTAACAGTATTTAAATAGTTAGCTGGCCAGGGCTTGAGGAAAAAAATATTAGTTGTACCTGTGGTATCTACATGAAGAGATTCCTGTGGTTCTATCTTTTTTCTTGGGGTTCTTCACAACTGAAACCCTCTGGTAAACCCTTAATGTACTTTTTTTTGTTCCTCAGTGACTCCCTTGCAATCCTTTCACATAACCCACACAGTGGTAGGCATTCGAACTATTTTCAGGTACCTTCGTTTAGCTTCATGTTAGCTACGTGTATTATGGATGTGCGAAGAACAGCTGGTCACGTAGATCTTCCTTCGCTTTCTTTCACTTTTCGGACAGCCTATCTTACAGGGTTCCCCCATCCTGTTCCATTTAATTGCGGAGATCAGGTTCTCATCTTTGCATTGACAGCCTCCATAAAAGAAAGGCAGTATGAAACGAATTTTTTGCTCCTATTTAACTGTGACCCTTCCTCACTTGTACTCCATTTCATATGTGCGTATGTGTATTTTTTTACTAATTATACTTTTTCCTTATTAAACTGCAGCACTCATAATCGCTTTCCCGTTTTAATCAGATACAGTATGAGCGTCTACGAAATAGATATCGCTCAGGGTGCCTTGGATGCACTTTCAATTCTATGTAGTTTGCTAACTATCGTGCTCGTGCTTTGGATGTGGAAAAAGTACCCGGCTTCCAAGGAATCTCCCTCGTTTTGTCTCACGTTGTGGATTGCGTTGGCGGACATTCCATTACGTATCGTCGATTTTTTCTCGATTGATATCCTATTACCCGATGGTTTCCCAAGAAACCAGGCCTTTGCCCGGTTTTTTTTATGGCTAAATGTATTCGGCGCCCTTTGGTTCGTTTATTTGACCTGCATGATCTCACTTGACCTGCAACTAGTGTTTTTCCATCGTTTGCCGCGCCAGGCACGTATCCGTCGTTGGTACCCTTTGGTGGGTTTTATTATTGCTTTTCTGGCGAGCATCCCTCTTTTATGCATCCCAAAAGTTAGTATTGCTGAGGCAGGGCAAATAGTATTAGGTGGAGCGAGCTTGTCCACTATTCGTGGCATAGTCATGTGGGGTGCCATTGCAATGCAGATAGGGATTGTTTATTCATTGGCTGTAGTTACCTCGGTGTTTGTCAAGATACTTTCGGCACGATCCAAACTCCGCCAGTTGAGTGACAAGGGACTCAGCAAGGGCATGGGCAAGTCACTGATTCGCAATGTCTATTTGATTATTGCCTACCCCGTGGTTTTATTTATCATCTACATACCCTACTCAGTGGACAGCTGGTTTGTCGACTTACTAGAAGGGCCGTTGGCGATTCGATGGCATTGGGTTGCAACACTTTTGTTCTCTTCGCAGGGTATCTTTAGTTTCCTTATCATGCTATTCCACCCTGTCATGCTGCACTACTACCACCTGAGAGATTTCAGTCTCCGCACGCTCTGGTCACATCATGTTCGTTGGCTAAAATATGTCGGGGGCACCATGTACAGTTCCAAGTTTTCTTTTTCTACCGGCACAACCCAAATAACGGAACCCAAATATTCAGTATCTTGTCACACGAAAATTAACGAGCCTATGGGTGATAAGCAAACGGTACCACCTCAGTTAAACACCATGGATATGGGAGCTAGAGCTACCGGTTTATTCGACAGTGTTTTTGGAAAAGATACCGTCCAGGACACAACTAACACGGAATGCTCCAACGGGATTGTTAGTATGGAGGTGCTTGAATCGGGTGATTCTGAGAATGGTGAAATGAGTATATTTCCATATCATACCTTTGAAGGCCCAACGTGTATGTAATCATTCCGCTTCGTGGGGAGCATCCGGTGAAAAAGGAGCACCGACTGTGTAGTTTATATTTATTCGAGTTTTTGTTTAAGCTCCCAATACTATTAGAGAATAGTTCGTATTGAGATTGAGTTGAACTAATAGCCTTTAACAAACTTGGACGGTAAATGGTGGTTATGTACATTGTCGCATAAGCGATATAATAAACTGGGATACATGATGCCTCATAAAGGAGGACGAGTACTTAGTGTACGGATTATATTCCAGTGAATGACTTCATACGAGAGCGGGTTACGTAACATACGCTGTAACCAGAAACGGAGAGCCGGCCAATATTAGCAGAAGCGTCGAGGTGTAAGGATATCAACCGTTTACTTAAACGTCACTGTGACGACAGACCATTTTCGCTGATTTTATATCTTTCGGCTAACTATGCTTAAATCACCACGTAAATGTTAGACTTGTATCCATGTCGAGTTGTGTATAATGGTAAAGCATATCATTATTCTAACGTATTTAGAAAGAGTAAATGTATTCTGTTCACAATACCAGAATGAATGCGTTTATATAAGATACTCGCATATGCACTAATTTACATGTACGCGGCGATTATCTTTTGCCACAGATATTCGTCGTATTTTGTAGTCTGCTCAATAATGAACCAGTTGGCAATTTGGCAGGGAGTTGTGATTTATAACCTGTTTATCAATATAAGTTTAAATAATACAGCCATCAAGATAATCGAGGGTCTGTCCAAGTGATAGTTTCGATACTGAAAATGAGCAACACATAATCGATGTGTAATCTTTACACGCTGAGTATCTCCTGCCTGATTTTATTGCACTGGATTTTATGCTCCTTTACTTTGTCTACACTGAATAAACCACATACCCTGTCAATCGCTTCCCAATGGTTCGTGTTCCACCCTTACCAATACCCTTTTGTTAATGTTCAGTAAGAGAGACTTTCAGCTTCCTTTATTAGCATCAATATGTAGTGGTGATACATGGTATATATGGACAAGGAACGTTACTTGTAGTGTGCTTGGTAAGAATACCATCGGTCTATCCCCTTTGCTTGATAACCCTCGCCGCTTTGACAATCTAATTATTAGCTGCATTTATTGGACAGCCCCTGCTCTTTACCCGATTCCCGAACAGCAGCATTTGTAGTAATGTATAAACCACAGGGTCTCACTGACCATTTCATGTGGACTATATTCAATAGTAATAAATTTTGATTTTGGTGGTTAAACCCCGCCTTCACCACATTGGATATCCACATAAACGGCCTGTTTTTGATGATATTCATCTTTATTCCTTGTTGGTTAGTCAATGGACAGATTCGCTATCGTGAGAGATTTCAAGTGGTCAGAGGAACGAACCCGCTGTTATTGGCAGAAGAATGAGAATTTTACCTACCAAATGTTAATTTAAACGAAGTAGGGCGTTTATCATCTTTGACAATTGGATGTATTTTAATTAAAGCACTAGGGTTCATCGCCCTTGCTGCGAAGCGGATGAATCTCTGAATGCACATATTGTGACGAAAATAATGTGCAAGGTCAGAAAGGGTATGATTCGAAAGGCAACCCTTTTGCAAATCGAGTGGTACTGGGAGATAAAAGGCTTGTCAGCAAGGGATCAGTCATGGGGATTCACACTTGTGATGTGCTCATTGGGACATACCAATTCGTACTTTACCCGTGTTTGGAAGGGAAAAGGGTTAGTAGGGGTCATATTATTTCGCCGGAGTTGTGGCTTTGTTTCGAATGTCAGCGCTCTTCCGCATCCCCACGTATTACTTTGTGGCTGATTGGTCCTGAACATAATTACACCCGGCTTTAGGTGATGAATAGCAATGTATTGGTGGTGCATCAGGTAATGGAATTCATCACTCCATTGATGCTTCAGTTACTTGACTCTTTTTGTATGTGAGTAGCATGTAATATTCTCAGGGTAGTGGTGTCGGATTGGTGGTGGGTTATTTTTCCCTGTTTGGGCATCTCTGTGTTACCAATGATTATCCTTCATTTTAAGTGTACTGGGCCAACAATTCAGGGATGACATAATTCTTTCGATAAACGGATAAGTGGAGACAACACGAATTGATAAGCCAATGTATGAATAAATAAGTGTAATTTTGTAGAAACCAGGGACCCCTTTCATATGCTTGGCTAGCATATCAATAAAAAATAGCGCGTGCTAGCGATCTTCATGCCAACCGTGGACGAGTGAGTTATACAAGGGCTACCCTGGTAGTCTCCACTAGTATTCGATCTAGGTGGTATTTGTTGACACAAGGTTTGTCCTTGCTTGTAATTCTTCTTGATAAACCTGCAACCAGAACTTGAGTACCTATCCAGGACTACCTATTTTATGTCCGCTTTTCGACTTGTTTACATGGGTGGACCTTCACCATAATGTACAGTACTAACTTATAGGCATTCAAAGCAAAGTAAACCAGAGTATCGTTTTTTTTCCGAAACTACAAATAAATAAATTTTGAAAAAGGTACAAGGCGTTTTAATTAGGCATTATAATATATTAAAATTAATGTTACGGTCATCGATATAAAAAATGAAAGAATAGCGTTACACACAAGCTTTCGTATTTTTTTCGGTATATTAATATTTACACTCGTAGTATTTTAGGCAGGTTAAACCCAAGGTTGGACATAGTGCCTTCATATATTTATTAGAGTTTATGAATTATAATTGGATTTTAAAGCACTATGTCAAATGGTGAGAGAAAAAGGATTACCATCATCTATGCAACGCTCCCCAAAAAAAATGATTCACCATAATAGATGATGTATGAGGTGGAAATTCAATAAATTCGAATTAGCGGTCAGTCCTTATCCCATTGAGTTTAGTACTTTGAAGAATGAATGATACTATAGCACCCTTCAAGCTTGTGCATGACTACATTGTAAAATACCTATAGTGGTAGTGGAGAAGGGGGGACAGGCACACCCACGTTGTAATCTGTAAATTTGATGTGTATCATCTCTACTTCCTCCCCCCCGACCACTCTATCTTTTCCATTTCACACACAAGGTTGAAACCAAAAGGCCTTTTTGTCTGTTTAAAGAAAAACGTTGGCCAACAGACAGGCTGTTCTATGAACAATGGAGGTGAATTGAAAGACAGAAAAAAGGTATTGGTTATCGTGCCCTCAACCTGGTGAAGGAAGGTCGTCGATCTCTACCCCGTTTGGATTTTACATATTTTTACAGGGCACACTGAGTACAGTCCACCCACCGTGATACTTATTTTTTCACTTACAGGGCCCTTGTGTTTCGTCTGTGAAAGTCGCTCACTTGGTAGGATTTACCAAATGGATCAAATCATGCTGCAGCAGCCATTAAACGACGGGCACCGAAGAAAGAACAAGAAGGAGTAAGGGAAAAGAGAGCGATGATCCTTTTTAACGTTTGACTGCTGTGTATGGTCGAGAGTCCACTCACTGGATGTAAATAAAAGGATGCCCTGCTGGCCTTTTTCTTCCCGGGCATCCTTTTACCGTGTGTTTGTCTGGGCTTGAATAGTTTTACTCGTGATATACTACATTACCATCTGTTAGCTTTATATAGCACCCGGTGTCTTGCTACCCTGAATATTTCGAGGCTTACTTTAATTTTTCTCATCTCATTTTTGCCCTTTGTAGTTTCTTCTATTTGAGTTTTATACCCTTTGTCGTATTTTCTGTGTATTGTTCGTGACAGTTGCTTTGTGGTACAACTGGGTAATTCCTCAATTTTATCTTTTTTATCATCTGCTACACACCGAAAACAGCGGCTAACCTTTTTCCGGTTATTCTTAAGTCTGGGGGTTGTTTTTATTCCCAGACTGTCGCTTTTGGAGGATCATTTTACGACAGTGAAGAGGAGGGCTGTGCTGGTAAATCCTTACTCATCTCACCCTTGCAGATTTTAATACCTATCCCACCCAACGTTTCTTCTCCACTTATTTTTATTCGAACTGTCCAAACTTAACTTGTCAAGGTCAAAAGGGTAGGAAATAAGTGGAACTGGTACACGGATAATATTTATACGCATATTTTCGGTTCAACGCTTTTACGGTGCCGTGTAAAGACATATCTAGCTGTATTTCTTTCGTCGTTTAAAATAACCGAAACAAGACCTGGTGTTGCCTTTGGTCGATATAAACCCGTAAAGCCATGGGTGCGTACGAGGTTTTCGTTTCCCAATACGTTTTAGGCGGTTTATCCGTCCTTTGCAGTCTGGCATCGATAGCCATTGTACTGTGGGTATGGATGAAGCAACCTTCGTCCAAGGAATCGCCATCGTTTTGCCTAACGCTATGGATTAGTATAGCCGATCTTCCCCTCCGTGTTAGCGATTTTTTCTCGGTACCGCTTAGTTATCCAGAAGGGTATCCAACCAGTCGGTCTTTTGCACGGTTCATGTTGTGGTTGAATTTCTTTGGCTGTTTTTGGTTTATTTATTTGACGTCCATGATTACGTTGGACTTGCAGCTGGTATTTTTCCACCGTTTACCCCGTCAGGCGCGTATCCGTCGCTGGTATCCCATGTTGGGAACTGTAATTGCGCTTTTACTGAGTATTCCTTACTTGTGCTTCCCTAATGTACGTTTAAGTTACAATGGGGTTTTGATGGTCGGATATGAAGGATCGCCGGCTTTAAGGGCATTTATTTTGTGGAACAACATTTTCATGCATCTCGGTATCGTCTATTCACTCGTGGTGGTTATCGCTGTGTGTATCAAAGTATTTGTATCTCAGTCTCACCTCCGTCGGTTCGATGAAGGAGAACATAGCAAGGCCATGTCGCGTGCGTTGATTCGTAATACACGGTTGATTATTGCCTATCCGGTGGTCTTGTTTGTCGTGTACGTGCCGTATGTATTAGCCAGTTGGTTCAATAGTTACATCCCCGGTTATTTCGCAATGCGCTGGACTTGGTTCTCCAATATTTTATTCGCAAGTCAGGGCATCTTTAGCTTTGCCATCCTGCTCTTCCACCCCGTTATGTTGTCCACTTACCGTCAAAACAACTTTGGGTTCAGCTCGTTGTGGTCCCAAGTATCCCGTCGATTGGGTGGAACCGGTGGCAGCACCTACAACACTTCGCTGTCGAATACCAATGGTTCTCACAACCGTTCATATCCTTATAGTACGGCCGCCAGTAACACCCAGCGATTGGACTCTTCTGGTATGGATGGTGTGGATATTCAAACCGTACCACCCCAAATTAAGACCATGGATATGGGACCGGGAGTTACCGGCTTTTTCGATGGCCATTGTAGCGAGTGTGATACCCATACCACTTCGAGCGTGCATAAACTCAAGGGACTCGAAGGTATCGAAGCCATTAATTCGGGCGAGCCTGATGATATCGAAAAGGCTAATGAGCAGTATCCGTTGTTAGATGACCCCACCTGTTTGTAAACGATCTAACCATGTGTAGTAACTGAAGTGAAGGGTATGGATTTTATTTAGGCTATTGATGGACCAACTTCTTGGGAAAGAACGTCCATGCTTCGATAATACGTTTTATTCATTACCATTATCCCGTTTTTTTAGGTTGGTCGATGTCTATTCTTGTTTTATCCTTTTTTTTATTGTCGTTTAGTGATGTCGGGCTTGGGCAGTTCCTTGGTCCACTATTGATTATCTTTTGTTACACTGTTTTTTTATTGCAGGCTTACTTTTATTTGGTATTTTTAACGCAAGGATACTTTAATGTGCATTTCCTTTTTCATTGATTTTCTAACGTGTAATGCTGTGAATTTAATACCTACTGCAAAAGTCTACTATGTGAGCCTTCATTTAGTGTTCAATCATCCCAAGGACAAGGTTAAACTTTAGATCCAAATGTATAAAGAAATCGTAGCGACTTTTTTTTCATTATCACCAAGCCAGTTTCGGCATGTAGAAGAATGGCCTGTCACTGAGATAGAGATGAAGGAGAGTCATCTATCTACATTTTTACACCACTTCAGATGACTGAATGGAAAAATGAAGGGGAGTTTATATAATAGATCCAATAATGTGTACCGGATGCAGTATTCCTTGCAAATAAGCAAGGGAAATAAACTTGGGCTAATAAAACAAAAAAACGTTAGGTATACAGCGCACACAGTGGTGAGTCCCCGCCCCTTTAACGAAGCGAATAAACGGTGATGAAAGATGCATTGACTATGGACGACATGCTAAATCGAATGGGGGCCAGCCAATAGGATGAACTAGCGGAAAGGAGATAAAACACGTAAAAGCGATTGAAATTTGTCGTTGTTAGGAAAAACTAATAAATGAACAATGGATATATAATCTTGTGGAACTTGACAAGCATTAAAATCCTTTAAAGGGGATGGGTGATGACCGTGAGAAAGAAAGGGGGATTCTATTCGGAATCATCCTTGAGATAACCCACACGCATCATGGACATGAGATTCCGAGCCCCGTTACTATGGTCGTAGACGCTACCGTTGAAAGATGTGGACGCGTCCCGACCGATGTTAGCCTTGATGTACTTGGGACCACCGGGATGTTTGTTCATAAAGTCGGCCACGTCGTGGATGTAGCCATCGATCAGAATCCACATGCACTTGTGATTGTGAACCTGGTCCTGGAATTCGGCCATGGTATAACCGGGCAACTTGTCCTTGTTGGGACCCCACTTGAGGGTACGCTTCACCTCGTTGACTTTCTTTTCCTGCATCATCACGGCACCCTTCTTTACCTCGTTTTCAGGAAAAGTGCGCAAGTTATAAGCCAAGCCAAAGAAAGACAAGGTCGCAATCAGCCATTTGGTAGGGTCGTACTGGTAAAACTTGATGGCATTACGGTAGTCCTGGGGGAATTCGTGATGGAAATTGTGGTAACCTTCACCCATTGTAACGAAAGCGGTGATAAAGTGATCTCGAGGACTATGCTTGTCGTCAAAGGACGTCTCACCCAACCAATGAGCCAAGCTATTGACACAAAAGGTAGCATGATGCACGATCACCATACGCAGGATGACGGCATAAAAGTAACCACCACGCCAGTCACCCCAGCCGAAGCCAGCGATACACCAGGGCAGAATGACACTGAAAATGAGCGTAATCAGGGGATAGTACTTGGACTGCCATCTCACCACGGGATCGGCCTCAAGATCGGCCGTATCTACTCTACCCATCTTATTCTTGTCCTTTTTGAACAACATCCAAATAATGTGGGAATACCAGAAACCGTGTTGGGCACCATAAGGATCCTTTTCGGTATCGGTATAACGGTGGTGAACACGGTGATCCCGACACCACCAGAGGATAGAGCCCTGTACGGCAGAAGCGCCACAAATGGCAAAAAACACGCGGGTAATTAAAGGAGCATCATAGGCACGATGGCTCCACAGTCGATGGTAACCTCCGGTAATACCCAACCCAGTGAGGTAATAGGTAATGATAAAGAGAATAAACGTGGGCTTTACCCAGGGCGTGGTCAGTAACCCATATAGAGCCACCAATGGGGTGCTGGACAACAGCAAAACGTGCACCCAATGGATTCGTTGACTTAGCGGTTGCTTGTCAAATGCCAAAATGGACTTGCGAGTAGAGGATTCATGGGCCTTGCGTTTGACCACGGCTATGTCGACCAGTTCCGAACGAGCCATATTGGAAGTCGTATGTATAAAAAAGTGAAGCTGAAGAGGTCACAATCAAACACACGATACGTTTTTATGCAAGTCAGACAAATGGGAGATTGAGTCCTCACGTTAAATTTACAATCTAATACCCTTAAAAGAATAAAAATAACAGTGATAAAATACTACAACGCTATAAAAAACAGCACAGCAATAAAAAAAAGCCCTCCGTCGAGGAAGACCAGGAAGCAGTTTTATACCCACTTTGGTACGAAAGGGCCCGAAGAGAAAGGGGAAAGAAGAAAAATATAAACGGTGCCGTGAGGCCAACGGGGAAACTATTGTCCAGTCACTCCAGTGTAACCCTCATGTTGACCAACCAATGCATCGATAAGCACTCACCATCCCGCAATAAAAGAAAGGAGGGACAATATCACCCTGTTTAAAGGGAACCCTCATGGTTTCACCTACGAAAACACGGGTGGAGCCAACCAGAGACTTTCATCATTTATCGGGTGATTCAGGTGGGCCTTTTTCTTGGGAGAGATATATTGGGCCTTGTGGACATGCTACTGTGGTGTGATTGGCTACGCACGTCCCACGCAATGGCGTGATGGTGGGATGGGATTTTCAGACTGGACTGCTGTAGTGGGCTACTACCAGGGTGTCCTTTCTTTGGCTGAACGCAGTATGATAAACGGGTGTGAAATTTATCATTTTGGTAAACTTTTATTGTAGCCACTTTTTTTTTATATTCAAAGAAATATGCAAATACTAAAACCAGCAGGTTTACCAGTGTATGTCAAAAAGGTCATTCCTCCATTGGAATATAGATGTTTCACTCTATATGGTTTCAAAAAAATCCCCTATAAGATTTTATATTGTCTAAGTAACGACACAAAACGGTACTTATGCAAAGGCCATCCCAAGTAATAGGCAAAAACACAGGTAAATGAAGAAATATCCGTATATTATATATATAGGTATGAAAAAGCTTAGAGTCCATCACAAGGGCTTTATCTTACGTTTGGTTGGATAGACATATTAATCCCCTAGGATAAAATGTCTAGTCTTAACCCACAGGTAATTCCATCCGATAACGGTTGTATTTTGTAAATGCAATATGGAAAGAGTAGACATTTCTAGCATCATAACCGGATCAGAGTTTTAAAAATAGAAATACAATAGTTAAAAAACGGTACCGGATCAATCCCCACAGACAGATAAAGAGGTACGCACACCGGAAGGTGAATCTAAACCGAGTATCAACGCATATCCACCATCGTAAAATCAAAATGTTCTATAGAAATATGGTCAGGTTCAGTAGCTTTGGTGTAAATATCGGTATTCTCGTGCGGATGAAACGGTCGCTTATCCCGACACGTATTAATGACCTTCATCCCGGGTGGGTCGGTCAGTCGGAAAATACCGTAACTGGGGGAATGTTGCGGGGCACACACGATGGCGATGGCCTCGGGTAACATTTGTTGGTAAGAGAAATGGGTGTGGATATCTAAAGAACTCATAAAACAGGTTTGGGTGGGATGGGTATGAATCCAGCCCAAAGTAATGAGATCCTTTTCAATTTGGTACTCCACAATCTCTTCTTCGTTGGTGGTGGTACATGTGTCCGAGGTGGCTGTTTGTTTGGGAATTAACAGTGTTGTTAGATAAAATTCGTCGTGACTAAGATGCCCGCAGAGAATGCCGCAAGTTTCCAAGTTACGCTCGGTGTTCTTTCGAGCTTTGAACAAAAACTTGCCCAGGAGGTCAAACGGCACGTGAATTTTGCGTAACGGTTCTCCGCTTTCGGTGGTAGCTCGAGAAGATCCTGGGACGGTGTATTGGAAGCGGGAACCATCCTGGACCGACCGTTGGGAGTGTGATTTGGGAAATGAGTTCGAGAACTCAGCCGGCGACACTACCAAGGCTGAAGAAGGTCGTCGATATTCGATTCCCAAGGGTTTAGGCGGAAGCACCGGTTCACGTGGGGAGGAATGAGTGGTACCCACATGCTCTGAAGCGGCATAGCCCTCATGGGGTGACTCATATGCCATACCACTGGGTTTGGGTGGAACGTACGGTGCTCGTCGCTGGTAATCATACTCCATCGAGGTATGATAGAAAAAACCGGGTTTTTGATTAGCAGCGGGTGCGTAGAGTTGCCGAAGTCGAGCGTGATAGTCAGGATGATTCGTGGTATACTCGGTCTGGAATGGTCCCTGAGGAGGCACTTTATAGCTTCCGGACTGACTCGGAGTGTGAAGCGATGTTTGCGACGCGTCGGGGGAAATCACAGTATAAGAAGGTTGGGACATCGACGAAGGAGATTGGAGAAACGCAGGATAAGAAGAAGATGCCGACGCAGTGCCGACCGAACTGGTCCCCTCAAATTGGGCACGCTGCGGAATCGTCGGTGGTGCCGTAGGTTGGTTCACGGTAGGCCGGGCGGCTACCACATGGGGATGCACCACATTGACCGAGGTGCCCTCGTGGGGCTGATAATACGTAGCATAAGGCCGAGAGGAACGGCCTTGGGTCAAGTCTGGGTAATGGTGTAGGGAAGCCTGGGAATCCTTCAACGTGGCCCCCGAATATCCCCGGGAATTTTGCAAATGCGTTGTAGAAAATTTTAAACTGTCCAGGGCTTCCGATAATCCACTTTCACCCAGGGTTGATCCCACAGACGTTGGCTGAGTAGGAGGAAGGGGTGGAGGGGGAGGTATAGATGGTGGGATAGTACTGTTGGTGGTGGTCGACACCGACGGGGTTGCCTCAGTAGACACCTCCTCCTTGGCAGACACTTTCTGACGGGTCTCAGCTTCGACGGCCGCGCGCTTGGCCAAGGCGTACCGACCTTCCAATTGAGACTTCATCGGTTCCAGTTTATCCAGGGCCACTCTACAGCATTTTTTCATATGCGACAGGTATTTCTTCGAACGCTCTTTTTTATAATCCGGATGTTGGGGCAGTTCCCGTAACAATAGCGTAGTGTACCGTAGATAGAGAATGTAAGCATTGTTCAAATTACCCTCTTCGGCATACGTCTTGGCTTGCTGCAACATGCTTTGTGAGGACAGGACGTATTTGCTGATGGAGTACCGTGGGTCCAATTTAATCTCAGCCCGTCGGTTGAGTTCGTTAATGGGGATGTATTCCAGTCGGGGATGACAGTAAAACGAATCCGACTTGGCCTGGCCATCTGGTCGAGGGGAGGTTCCGGACTGTTGTCGGGGACACGAAACGAGGTGTGCCAAGACCAACCGGGTGGGTTCGCATGTTATCCTGTCCGGTAGGCCCAGGTGGCCTTGTACACCCATGGTTACAATGGTGTTTAAGGGGATGGAATGCCAAAACAAACACTTTGCTAAGGTGGTAGAAAAGACCGACTAACAAAAAAAAAGTGAACGGATTCATATCCTATACAAGGGAAAAAGAACAAGAAATAAGAGTACACGGTAGGAATCGCGGGTGTATTTAAAGGGAACACGTTATAGAAAAATAGTATAATAGTGGAAGAAAGTGGGAATACTTGGTTCTTTATCGGATTAAAGCGTGGCCAAGGTCACTTACTTGTTAAAATGAAACGGCACAGAAAACCATGGCCACTCCAATCCTTTCGACTTTTGCTAGGGTATGAATAGTATTTTGGTATACTTCTACATATGTTCAACTGACTTGTATAATCGTTGCATTGCTCACAATTGTATGATTCTCACCGTAAAGTTCTCTCCCCCCGCTACAATTCGTCATTATATTCTCAAGCTGATTGACATTCAATTATTCCCTTACTCAAAATTTTTTTTCCTCATGTCCTCCGATACAACACCCGCAGGATCTTTGATCCCATCTTATGCCAAGGAGCCACTACGCCAGGCACCCAACAAACCATACTACGTGATTGAGTTCCCAGGGCACGTCAAACATCTGGATAAGGTATTCCAAACCTTGGGCGGTTTAGATAATATTATACGTGCTTACAATGCACCTCAGAAACACAGCCTCGACCTACGGTTTCGTTACGAGGATCCTTACAGTCAGGCCATTCAAGGTACCTTGTGTGAAACAAGCAACTTGTTACTGAAAGTTGTGCGGACAGTCCGACGCAAGAAACCACGTTCAAACGTGAACCACTCTGGGACCGTTCCAGAGGAACCCAACAAACATGACCCTACGACCAAGGTGGTTCAGGTACGATCGGAACTCTGCGGGGTGATTCGCCAAACCACCCAATTTCGTTGGATGGCCGATTTTCAAACTACTTCTTCGTTTCGAGACCCTCTGGTACAACTCAAACGAGCCGCCCAACAGTATGATCTCCCTACTTTACTAGCGTTTAACCCGGAGCAACTCAAATTTCCCGACGGCAATGAACTACAACGGTTTCCCCAAATTTTTTCTGTTTCCTTGGGCACTCCCCAATTGACCAGCGCTTACCGATACCGTCAAAATAAGAGTATGACCAAGGCCTACATTCCCAAATTTACCAACCAACCTCCCGTACCAGTGCTGGTCAATCAGAGCCGCACTAGTTTATCCCCCTTTATCGCCATTAATCACACGGACCGAAATTTACCTCAGGGACCCACTGCTGCTATTCGTAAACACGGCGAACAGATCAAACCCGTCATATTAGACCTTGTGCACAGTTACTTTGAACACCAACCCATGTGGTCCCGATTAGAATTTATGCATAATCTCTACCAAGACATCCAAGACCGCCAAGTTCCCCAAGCGGGCGCCCTCCCTTCAGACCCCAAAACGTTATTTTCCCAATTCGCCTACATTATTCGCGGGGGTGTTTGGAACAGTTTATGGATTCGCTACCGTTATGATCCTCGTATCGACCCTGAAGCTCGCTGGGAACAACGACTGACTTACCGTACCACTCCACGAAGTACTTCTGCCAAATACCGAGCCCAAGCCCCCACCCAAGGTACGTCTCATGTGCCTAGTTCGTCCGGCGTGTTAGATTTACCCTTTGTGAAACCACGGCCTTCCTCCACTCGTTATTACGTATTCCGCTTGGCCGATATCACCATTCCCCATATTCAACGTCTACTTCGGTTGGATAATGCAGTGTTGTCGGAATACCACCCACAATCTGGTTGGTTTCATCCGGCGATTTTACATTATGTGCGGCAGTATATGAACGTCCGTATCAAATCATTTACCAAAGACCCACATACCTCCCCCCATCCGCCCGAACACGATGTGGAAACTACTGACGATTCTGCTGAACATGCTTTGGCGGAAACACTTTTAAACGAAGCGAAAACTCACCACCCTGTGCAGCAAGATGCCCATGTGTCCCTTACTAAACCCGATAATATCAGCTCGCAAGAATTGGAACACCGGATTAATGACAAGGTGGACCAACTTATGAAAACTTTGGCTACGTTGGCGGATGAGCCTGATGTGGAAAATGATGAACCAGACGATTTCAACGATGACTTTGGCGACATTTATGGTAGTGAAGGGGAAGGCTAAGTCTGGCAGTTGAAAGGTGAACTATGGTGAGGTAGAGAGTTTACTTGTTTTTTTTACATGTTAGATAGTCTGAAATTAAAAAAAATATGTAATTGTTAGAAGGTAATGATATAATCGTCTTTTATGATAACGCAAAGCGAACAGTTGAGTACCTTACATCAAAATTTTCATTAAAGTCTTCGGGACTACAATGCACCCACTCGATGAATCAAGCTGTGGTATAAGCCAAGGGTATATCCGTTGCCATACGCATCTGCCAACACAGAAATCTCATTCATGCCTCATTAACACGGACATGATTAACATCTAATATCTCCAGTGGATTGGTATCTAGACACTGGACACGCAAATCACACTGTCTTTTAGCGTTAAGGTGAGCTACAAATAAAGAAATCATTCGAAAATCCATACCATACCATCGATAAAAAGGTTGGTAAATTAGTCACTGTATTTCAACACGGCTGTAGGTGTTTACTACTTTTGCTCATCCCGTGGTATCGGTACTTGAATAAGAAAAATCAATATATAACGTACAAATCATCACTTACTTTTTTGTCGAATGCGTTCTTGATGGTCTCTTTAGTAAAAGCGTTGCGGGGATGCTCCATCAGTTTCTTGACGGTCTTTTTACGAAGCTTGGCCAAAGGCAAAGGTTTATCATTTTCGGCGAGTACGGCCTTCATACTTTGGTTGATAGCTCCCACAACCTCGCACTTCAGTTCAACCGCAGACCAGTCTTTTGCGGATGCCACAGTAGAATTGGTGGTGGAAGTAGGCTTGACCTTTTTGGCAGCTGTTTCTTGGGATAGATCGACTTGCTTACGTTTTTGGGCCTCGGACGTTTTCATTTCCTCCACAAAAGACTTGGGAGCTGCAGGTCTGGCGACGGGTTTACCGTTGGCTTTGGGATTCCCTTGGACTTTATTGGCCGGGCTAATCTTTGCGTTTGGTGTCTGGTTACCTTTCACATTGGTATTACTGGCGTTGTTTTGTTTACCCTATTAAGATACATCCATAGCGACGTAATGATATGATATTAGCAAAAAAAAAGTATATCGTTCCCCGCTGAACTAACCTTTCTCATTTTTACACCCAAAGGGCTTCCAAGAGCGTTTCCACAAATACCCTTGATATTGGCACTATCAATATATTACAACTTACTTTCTTGGGCTGATAGAGAGATTTTTGATATTTTTCGGCCTCGGAAATGCATTGGGTGTGTTCACTGTAGTCTTGCCCGTAAAAGTCTTTGGAACAGTCTACGCAAGCAAAGTAGGCGTCCGGGCACCGGTAGAAATGGCCGTTGATTTTGCTGCGCTTGAGTGACTCTTGACATACGTTGCACACAAAAGTTACCATGGTGGACAAGTGGCTAATGGTGAATGCGAGTGGCTGCAATGAAAATTAGCAAAAAAGTAGAGGTCAATGAATGTACAGGAAAATACCAAGAGCAACTCTACAGCCTTATACCGAGTATAGCTAGCAAAAAAATATGCGACTCTTTTGATGCATGTTTTTTTTGAATTTGGAAAACTTCCCAATAACAGTATGGGATAGTTTTTTGGATTCAAAAAAAAAAAAACTATTCATCATACTGGTACTTTTTTTTGAATTCTTTATTCACATCCCAACCTCGCTCCAACTTCAATTGTGCAAAAAAAACGCATTAAAATTTAAACCAATGAGAAAGGGATAAGTCGTGATTAGGCATGTAATTTGGCCCTTTTAGAAACCGGTTCGTTGGTTTCGGCATCTGGAACGAATGATTTACAAGAAGGGGTTGACGGGTCTAGGAAATTCTCCTTTGACTGATTTTCCACTATAGTTGGTGATAGAGCAATAGTGCTTGGTTCAATTTCTAATTTGGGTACTATAACTTTGAGCTTTTCTTTCAAACCAAACGCTTGCCTATAGCGGAGAAGAGTAAATCAATGTAATATCCACGGATTCCCGAATATGCAATTGAGTTAGTCACCGAATTTTTAGATAATAAAGACAACACCTTATTAATGTCAGGAAAGGTACACACCCTGTTAGTGATCCAACACCTCTCCAAGCCAAAATATATAACTTACATAATGTCACCGTGATTCTTTGCTCGCGTGAGACGTTGATACTCTGGCGATTTAGTATGGTTGTACATCTGCATCAGCGTATACTTTGTATTCTGGAACCGATTATTGACAAGTACGGCCAAAGAAATATATTCCTGAGCTACAATTTTCGTATTCACTAGACCGTCTTTAGAAAACATCGACGGGTTTTCCATAGCCCCTCGAGCCACCATAGCGCTGGCCACCCCACATTCTTCCTTGACGCGTACCAAATGGTCATAGGTAAATATATCTCCGTTAGCAATAACCGGAATGGTCCGAACGGCCTCGGCCACCATTTTCAACTTATCCCAATGTCCCCGGTCCCTTGGCCGTTCGCTCCTCGTCCGACAATGCACCGCCAAAGCTTTCACCCCAGTTTTTTCTATTCTCTTCACCAAAGCCAACGTATCGACATCGTTATCCAACAGTCGAATTTTACACGTCACAGGTAAACCGGAATACTCCACCAATTTCTTTAAAATAGCTTCCAACCGCTCCGGATCCGTCAATAATGCTGCACCCATACCCCCCTGAATGGAGAATTTCTTGGGACACCCACAATTGACATCGATACCGCTTACATCCGAGGCTACTTTAAGGGCGGCTTCCAAAGCCAAGTCCGGATCGCTGGTGCCTACTTGGAAAATTACAAAGGGTTTTTCGCGGGGGTGAATTTGTAAATCGATCGTACCGTTACCGTCGACGTATTCAATAATACCGGTGGTGGGATTGACCCGACGTTGAGATTTTATAATGCGTTTGTCGATTATTTCCGGGGTGTAGACCAAATCCGCACCGTATTTCAGGGCTAGCATACGCATGGGTAAGGTGCCCACACGTACCATGGGCGCCAGAATGTGCTTCCCATGGTAACGTTGTGAAAGTGGGTTGTTATAGGTGGAGGTGGGGGACATGTGAATTTGGGGTAAATGGGGTTACCAGGAAAAAAATTAAAGTATGAATACGTTGTAGATAAGGAGAGAATGCTGGTTGTTGTTTGACAATGGAGTATTGGGAAACCTTTTCCAGTCTTTTTTTTCTTCGTGGGGTATTTTTTATTCGGGTGATTTTTTTTCGACTATATAGCAAAAAATCCGCCAGCATTGGATAGATCTCTAACGAAACCCTATTGGTTATATTTTCCCTAAGTAATTGATACATATTTGTTCCTAATCGCTACATAGACGGAAAAAAAAGTACTCATTTTCCTTTTCCTCTCAAAAAAATTGAATTGAAAGGCCTGTAAGGGGAAATTTAGCATTGACCAATGGGATGATTTTCTATATTTCACACCCTGGCTCTAGCCTGTCAAGCCCTTCAACTGTACAAATAACCCTGGTATTTCCTCAGCCCATATTTCAAATGTAGTTCGAAAAGTCTAGATTCCAAAAAGAGTGGATGGGAGTGGCAACACACACCATGTGACTCTTTCACTCCATGCGCCACTCATCATCCTTTGCCCCAGCGATCCGTTATTGTTTATACGGTATTCTATAGAACATTCATAAAAATATGGGTGATATTTTCCCGTCTATATAGCGATTTGAAGGAAAAAAGGGATCAGTTATCTTTTAACCAATAGAATTTTGTGAGAGATCCATTCAACGTTGGCGGATTTATCCCTATATAGTCGAAAAAATTACCCATATGGGGTGATAATAGCCACATTTCTTCGGTAGAACCGTACCATGGGTGGTCGGTATTGGAGGCTTGTCTTCCCTCGTTCATATCCGCCCTCCCTCCCCCCATTACTTGCTACTTGCACTTATTGTTATTTTATTATTCGGATATCAAGATCATCGTAGATAGTAGGATTCATTTAATCTCTCAGAGTACACCGTTTGCCTGGGAAAGCACTCACTAATCTGTACGTTAAAAGTTTGCAGTGTCCCTTCTTATTCTATCAACAAAAACCCGTGTGAGCTCAGCCAATCACGTCAGTGGTGGTATTCTGATAAGGCCAACACCAATCGGTTACTATCTTTCAGGGGTAAGTAACAGGGTAGTAGCCATCCACCACCATAGACCCAATATGAATGAGTAATATAATGGTGAAGTACGGAATTCGCCCTGAAAGACAGTTACTCCTATTCCCGCGTCAATATTTACCACTGGTTTAATGGGTAGCCCACTACCGTAGCAGAAAAATCCCGGATATTTTCCCAAGTTCACAGAGCAATATACCATTTCAACCAGGACCTTACCACCGATTTTGAGGGAGAAGGGGCGGATTCTTTGAATGGAAGTTGCATGAAACACCGACCCAGTCAAGGGGAATCTAGATCAACGTCCCCTCATATTAATGCCTTTTCATAGGAAAAAGGAATTGTTATAGTCCACCAGTCAATAAAGACCTTTTAGGCATGTGGAAAATAAGGAGAGCCAGAAATCCCGAGATAATCGTATATAATAGCGAACTGTAAACTTCAGACATACACTCTAACACCATTTGGAAAAGGACAATGGAAGGATAAATGCTAAATAGACCGAACCAGATCCAACCACGGAGATCGGCCATTGGCCCATGTTCAGGCCCATTTCTCACACCAAAATCCGACCATTAGAACTATAAGGAGGGCGCAGATGGGCGTGGGCGTTTCCACGATCGACCTCTGTCAGTAAAGTTCCATGCCATAACAGGTTTCAAAAAATAAGGCCTTACAGTGATAAATGTACAGCATGATATGCCGTGGGACACTGTGTGGGTAACGGATGGCCTGGATGGGGAAACGTGAAGTTGACAGCATTCATCAACATACTACTGGTTGGAGCAATATACTTCCAGTTATGGGCCCATCCGCTAGTTATCCCAAAGGTCGAATGATGGGCGGTATGACGTAGCATCGAGTTTGACGTAATAGGCAACGCATACAAAAGCGTAATATAGTAGATAGTTATATCGGTAATAGCAAGTTATCCCTGGTTGGTGATGATACTCCGGTACTCCCTCCCCCCTGGTGTCATTGTTGACCTCATTATACATGGGGATCTACGGCACTTGGGTGACAAACACCATTCCGCTTAGCGACACGTGCCATTGCTATGACGAATTGGCTGGCTCAAGTGTACAACCCCCTTCCTCCCAACCGCTACCTTTTGGGTTCCGAACTTCCATTTTACTCCCCTCACCTTTTACTGTACTTCTGTTCTAGCAATCCGGTCAAGGAGGGGGGTCTAGTATTCTCTCAGACCGCAATCCCTACACAGTTGATTGTTCCCCTAGTTTTCCCTTTAGAAACATCCAATACGAAAAGGATTGCTTTGCCATATGGGTGATTTTTTTCAACAATAGAGATTTGGAACGAAAATGTACTAGTTACAAAATTTAACCAATAGGGTTTAGTGAGAGACCCACTCAATGCTGGCGGATTTTTCTCTATATAGTCGAAAAAAACTACCCATATAAACACAACAGGTACTATGGTGGATTTCGATGATGTCATAGTCAAACTCTCACAGTCGGATAGCCAACCTCGCCGACCGCCCTATGAATGTGACCAATGCGGACAAAGGCATTGATTCGGTCTCATTTCCATTGGCCCACGGAAAACGAGAATGCCAATGGCGGAGGTCTCTCTTGCATTGTTCGCATTTTTCCAGATCTCGCAAAGGGAAATTCCCCATGGTT
>JAOPJG010000458.1:0-23841 GCA_027478255.1 Dispira simplex | reverse complement strand
ATGTGGAATACAAAATCAAATGTATCACTGTTTCATTCATAGCTGTGGTGTTCATTTTCATTATAACCAACTAAGCGTACAGGGTTTATTACATCCAATGGCGGTAATATCAGTAGAGAAGTGCAATGATTACGCAATAGTAACTGACAATAGGGGTGATTTTTTCTTCGACAATATAGAGATTGGGTGCAATAAGTATACCAACTAAGCTATATCTAATAGGGTTTAGTGAGAGACCCATTCAACTTCGGCGGATTTATCCCTATATAGTCAAAAAAAACTACCCGTATAACTATGGTGGCGTACGTTATCCCCTTTTTTTCTTGTTCTTGTTAAAAAATAAGTAAAAAAGGGAAATGGGCGGCTTTTTTTCTTCCGTCGAAATTAGGTGATTTTTCCTGGAATTTCCTTTCATCCAAAACGCTAGAGTCGAAAAAAAAATCACCCACATAGTTAAACTGTTACCAGCATAATTGAAAGCAAAAACGTTTAATATTCGATTTATTGCTGTTTTCATAAACCTTCTACGCCATTCGTCTATTCGAATTGCGTAACGATCAAAAGGAAACATCTTGATAAGCAGAGCCCTCACAGGCTAAAAAACAATCTCAACAATTACAAGCACCGGGATAATCCAAACCACCTTCCGAGTCCCTTACTTTCCAATTATTAGGTGAATTACAATACAACCCAATTTGACTGGTAAATATGTTCTATAGGCGTCCTAACTGGATTCCTGGGTGGCCGTAAACAGCGGGTACTGGGAAGTTACCTGAGACCAAGTCATATCACCCTTGACCAGTTTCTGCAAGAGATTCATAACAACCTGTTTGGATTGTCGCACCTGCTGGGTAGAATCCCGTTCGCGCAAGGTAATGGTATCATCTTTGACGGACTGGAAATCCACCGTGAGGGCGAAACTCGTTCCTAATTCGTCGTTACGGGAATAGCGTTTACCGATGGAAGCCGAGGAATCATCCACCTTGGCGGGAATACCCAACCGACGTAGGGTACTGGCTAATTCCTTGACCAGTGGGGTAAAGACCTCGGAATTGCTCAGGGGGAGTACCAAACACTTAAAGGGTGCCACACAAGTGGGAAAGGACAAAACACCCCGCTGGCCTTCACCTTCTTCCCGAACCCAGTAGCTATGTTCGATGACCGAGTACAGAATACGACCGATACCAAAGGAAGGTTCAATAACGTTGGGGATAAATTCCCGTACGTTGCGCTTAACCTGGACCTTGTCGATGCTGACCAAGGTGCTGTCAATGGCGTACTGGTTGCCATCACTAGCCGTTACCGTCACTGCTCCATCTTCAGCCTGGGCGTTGAGCTGAGCCTGTAGATCCAAGAGTTCACATTCGGTACGGGAAGTAAGGTGTTCCTCGACGATTTTGGCGGCCTTTTTAAATTTGGGACCAAACACCTTTTTGTTGATGGTGAGTTGCACCACATTTTCGATCACGGGTTCAGGAAGGGGCTGTTGTACGCTGAGACGTTCCTTGGTACGTTTGGCGTGCACGCTCAAGTCATACGCGGACCGATCGGCGCACCCCACGCATTCGATCCAACCGTAACTAACTTGGATTTCGGCGTCCCAACAGTCACAGGCGTAGTGGGCCATTTCGTTGGACATGTGTTGACGGAACCGAAGTCGGTCCTGTTTAATACCGATACGCAACAAAAACATGTAGATACGGGCCAAGAAGTAACCCAGCGTCTGGTTATCGATCAGCTTAGTGGCCACGGCCTCTCCAATGGTGATCTCCGTTACTTCGGAGCCGCCTTGCAATTGGGCCGATGCGGATAACAAACGTACTTGGAGATCCTTCACTTCGTCAAACCGCGGGTGGGCCTTGTCCAAGGGGTCCACAAAATGCTCAATTTCCGCCATGGTAAACTCACGCACCCGCAATAAGCCGGCCCGAGGGGAAATTTCGTTACGGAACGACTTACCGATGGTGGCCGAGGCAAACGGAATGCGGTCATTGTTGAACTCCAGTAAACGTTTGAAATTGAGAAACTGACCCTGGGCAGTCTCGGGACGCAAGTAACCCTTGAGATGCCCGGTGGGACCGATACTGCTTTCGAACATGAGATTAAATTCTACGGGAACAGTGACCGGATTACCGGTATCCAAGGCCCGGATATCGAACCGGGTAATCAATTCCTCCAAGCCGGCACCGTCGTAATTATCCAACTGGGCCAATACCTTTTGGTACTCGTCGACCAAAGTTTCCGGTAGTTCCATCGCCACCGATCCGGCCTTTTTACCACCTTTTTTAGCAGTTTTCTTCACGGGTGTCGACGGAGCCCCACTACCGTTCTTGTCCCCTCCTACCGTATGTTTCTGGGTCTTGGCCACAAGGTGACCTTCTATCCGGGCTTCCAATACCCCCTTGACCAAGTGATCAGCACGGTAAATGTCACCCGTTTGGGTATCCTTGACCATCCAATCGCTGAATTTATCAACGTGACCCGACGTTTTCAACACTTCGGCAGGGGTCAGAATGGAACAGTCCAGTTCCAGCATGTCCTCCTCCAACACAAAGTGTGAGCGCCACAGGGACAAGATGTTATTTTGCAAGGCGCACCCGGTGGGTCCATAATCGTAAAGACCGGCCACCCCGCCGTAGATACTAAACGATGGTGCGTAAAAGAAGCGCTTGGTAAGCAATGACTCCAATTCGGAGCGATCGAACTTGACAGGGGGCGACATGGTAAAGGTACAACAGGAAATTCCGAAATAATACCGTACTGGTAAGTAAAGAAACAGTAATGGCGAAACTCGTAAGGAGCACCTGGGTAAAAGCGTGGATAAAAGATAACAAGGTACAGAAGAGTGGTGAACAAAAAAAATTGCAAAATTTTGCAACTTTTTTAGATATCGCACCTATACACCCGTCCTGCTGCACATCATTGGGTCGCAACTGATGTACGAATAGGTAGGGGGTATAAGAGCCGGTGCACCAGCCAATGTGTATGACTGCCGCATTTATATCCGTAGCAGCAATGGCTGAGAGATCAAGCAAAGTAGACTTTTTCATTACACACTAAGAACAGCACCACTATCCTTAATTTTGATATTGCAAAGAAAAACAGGACTCTGAGTAATATGTCGCTTGCAACGATTGGTGTGAACTGTGGATTACCACAAATGATTTTGGCAGCCCAGAGTTCCTTTATGCCCTCTTAATTTCGATGGTATTTGGGACACCTACATGGTCTAAACATCCGCTCGATGTATCCGTGTGTAAAATATCTTCTGCTAATACCACCACCTTTAGATTCTCTTCGTCGTCTGTTTTACGAACTCATTCTCCCACTTTGTCCTCGTCACATAACCGAACCATGGCTGCTGGTGAGTGTCACGTGATGGCTACATTGAACAGGTGTTCCCTATCAATTTATTTTCCGGTTTACTGAACTATGCCAGTGATGTACGCTTGACCTGTTACAGCACCTCACAGGTCAATAGTGCTGAGAAACTAAGCTTGATTTCCTAAATAACTCCGACCGTTCCTCACCCAAGAACGGCTTGGTATTTATCAATAATATAAAAAAGTATGGCGTTCTGTTATTTTAAATCACATGACATGAAAATGCTGTTTTTCCATTGGTTGAGTTTCATACTTATTTGGCCTACTTACATCTTTTCCACTTTGCACTCTCACACATGTTCTCTCAATCCCCCGCCCCCTTCTTACTCCCCATCTCACGTTCTTATTCCTCCAACTGCCACTGATATTATTTGGAACCCATCTGACATTTATAACCATTTATGTATATCCCCTTCTTACGAGGACCTGTGGACTGTCAATGGTATTGTACACAATGATTTTAAGTTTGTGACACACACAGGATTTGTTGGAGGATGGTAATGAGTGGTAGTTGTGCATGGCCGAAGCAGTCTCTGTCGCAATGCTTCAGCAGATAAGACATCTCTTCTCCTAGTTTGATTTTTCCACTGAAATGCCCTGGCGACATGGTGTTTATTTTCTTTTCCTGCAATATGTATGCACAAGTCACAGTATGATCATGTTCTTACCTGCTTGAATGTGGGGGATACGGAGCCCTGCCATGGCTCATTAAATAGAAAATTCTTCTTCGTTTAGTCTTTGTGATGGGTACCCTGTCTCTGTACTGCGGTACTACTGATATGGGTGATTTTTTTCCAATTATATAGAGATTTGGAGCAAAAATGTACCAGTTACAAAATTTTATCAATAGGGTTTAGTGAGAGACTTAATGCTGGCGGATTTTTCTCTACATAGTCGAAAAAAATTACCCATATGGTGGGATACTAGTCTGACAGGCCAATTAAAAGATGATATCCGTAATAATTAAGTTTCCATCAGTGGAACCAACTATGGCTTTCGGTGCTTGCTTGGATTAGTTTCAGATACTTTTTTTTCTGACGTCAGTATTTCTAATGAATTTATATGGGTATTTAAACCCGGTTAAATGATGCCGGTGTTTAAGGAGGTTTGGAGTCCTTGGTATGCTAAGGACCCAGGTTTCAGAAGATATTTCTCTTACATTTAATTTTTACATTTATGTAGGTTCCAATTTTGATTCTGCAGAAGGTAAGTGATTTTTATTGTTTTTTTTCTGTTACTCTGAGTACCTAACTCATTGGGGTTTTAATTTATTCTGTTTCCAAAGTTCTGTTCGTGTAGTAGTAAATTCTGATTTTAATCTTGTCTCTATTTCTATTACAATAGTAAATATCGTTGGTTCTGATCGTGTTAAATTCCACTATTGTCACCAGATTCATTCAGTTTTGACATTCAGGTTATCTTATTTTTAATCTGTCAAACTGTTGATTATATTCTTTGTTTAAATATTTTAATTTCTAACACTCTTCTTGCTGTTTCGTATTTTATATTTAATCATGGATGAAGATTGTGGACTCATCGTTAATTCCTTTTCATTGGTTACCTGGGGTTCACACCACACCAACACAAGTGCAGTAAGTTGGATTTCTCTGGAAATTATCAATAATACACATGATGTACCCTGGAGTGATTCGCATGTAAGTGATTGGAGTCTGTGGTCGGTGGACCCCCTCCTGTGTGTCTCTGGAATTCAGGCGTTGTCATTACTTCCAATTTTCGATGCTTTCACTTCGGCCTCTGCAATAATGATGAAATCCCCAAGAGATTCCGGTGGGGCTTAACCAGGATGGCTGATAAGCTGCAGCCCCTTACCAAACGTCAGTATGTGCACCAAATGCCTTCGGGCTTTTTATATTTTTCCGAAGTGGTTGTCGCCACTTTTCACAAACAGTTGTCCTATGATCTCTCCTTCCTCCGAGGAGATGTAGTGAGGGCATCAGGACGCTTCAATTCTGAGAACAGGGTCTTACTCTTCAGGTGATTCTGCAAGGAGAGTTGTTAGGTAAGTATCTGGTAGTGTGTTTGTCACTAACTAAAAAGCACTGGTATTGTTTTGGTATGGTATTGTATTAAAGGCTGTCTGGATGTTCTATTGTAAACTACTAATACTCATCATTATGTGTTTCTGCTGTTTTTTATTCCTTGCTGTGTATGTTCTCCACTCACTGATACCAAACCACTTGTGCATGGCATTGCAAACTGTGTTTTTATCACAACACAGATATATTGGCTACCCTTCTCAAACTTAATACCACTGACTGTGCAAAATTATTATTTTTTTTGCATTGCAACTAGCAAGTAGTAGCCGATGGGCTTGGTTAACTAAGCTGGAACAGCCAACACGTCATGGTGGTAAATATGTGAGTACGTCAAGGTAGCCGATGAGTTCGGCTATCTTTAAAAAACAACAGAACTGCAAGACAATAATAACATATAATGAGGTGCTAGGTGATAATCGAGGAGTACGGTTCTCTCTCTCCTCTGCTCCTTTTCTCTCACCCCATCTCTCTTCTCAGAGGGATGGGTTACACCTTGTTTACATGCTTCATGCATACCCTTACTGTTTAACCAATTTTATTATTTATCAATAGTTTACTAAAGGCTACTGCTTACTCAAATATCAACACTAGTAGTGCGACGCATGGGAGGCACCTTGTGCGGATCCCAATTCCCTTGCAACTCGGTCGAGGCTGTAGCCTGGGCCAGTAGGGTCATCAAGGCTAGGGAAACAACCACGTGTATAATCATTTTTCCGCTACATGTTCGCTTGCACAGTCGTTATTATTAGCGTGTACCCTACTTAACTGAAACCGGGGGAATAAAAATTAACAAACGTCAAGTTACAATAGCACTCAGTTAATCCCAAGAAAGTGTGAACTCGCTGTTTAACTCTCACAGTAAAAAAAAAGAGTCCGAAACTACGAAAATTTAAACCGCAGCAAATGAAGGTGATTGAAGTATACTGAGAAAGGTGCAATGAGAGGCACAATCCTTTATATAGATACAACCACAGTCTGGAAAAAATAGAGGGGGAGTAAAATGACACAAACGTCACAATAAGAGAGAGGGGACACCAATAAGTGACTCCGCTGAAAGCCAAGACGCGCTCTGTGCTGTGAGCTGATGAGACCAAGACCTTTTGCTCAATAGCATTAGTTGAGAAATGCCCGTCGTTTGGCCTAGTGTAACTCTACTACGTCCTGTCATCTACAATTGTTAGAGTTTGGACAAACAATAGCCTTTAGTACACTAAGATAAATAATAAACTTGAGTAAACAATATAGACCATGCATGGAGCACATAAACGGAGTGCGAACAATGGACATGCATGAGTACATGTAAGCAGGGTTTAAGCCACACCCCCGAGAAGATGGATGAACTATATTTTCCATTGAAGGGCGTATGCCAAAGTCATGTGATATATAGTATGGCCAGAGACAGAGAACACCTAGATATTAATATCAATATTTTGATGGACTTAAAAAAGGTGGCTAAGAAAGGAGCCTTATTTTTGTTCCCAATCTCCTTTCCCAGCTTGGATTTTGTTAAAGGTGTGTAGATGTTTATAAACCCTAAAATAAGGCCATGGGAGGATAGATGGACGACATTCTCTCTCTTAGGGATGACCTGGACTGAGTCAATCAAATGAACTCAAAGTAGCATCTGTATACCTGATGTGGGTTAAACAGTGTTACTGGTGGCACTATTACTGCTGGAACAGGAGCTGGAGGTCACATCCTCCAACAAGGATGAACAACTCCCCCAAGTCAAAGCTAGATCGATGGACACAAGTCAGGACATCCCGAATGAAAGTGTAGCCTCCTCACAAGATCCCCCCCCTTTGTCTTGTGCTCCCAACATTGAGCCAACAGATAAACTTTTGCCTTCATAAAAATTGTTTGCATTTTTGATGCCAAGGTACGTTTTATTTTGCTATCTTATTATTTTTACATATAAGGAGACAGGGTTGAGGAAAACTAGAGTCCCTCATGAATTAAAATGCATAGTTGCACTATTCAAAGATTGAGTTTACCTACCCACTAGTCTTTATTGGCATCGTTCGGTACCAGTGCCTGGTCGCACCTCGCGACCTGAATCCTACTACAATATGAACTTTTAAAACACTTTCAAGTAAAGAATGGCTTGTCCTACCTCCCTGCCATACTATGGACCCCAGATTATGTCAGTGATTTTGTGGAACGCACTTCGAAATATCAGTGAACACTGGCCCGGACTGGATCCCTACCTCGTCATCGTTCCCCCGAAAAAAAAGAAGAAAGCCCGCCTTTGGGACGAAAGCAACCCTGCGGGGAACTCGGCGAAGTTCATATAGGCGCGAATTTGGTCCACGGCTCTGCCAGTGCAGTCCTGATCAGATTTACATGTCACAATGAGCACTTCTCTATTGTTCTCAGCGTGAACCACGTGGATGAGCTCACCATCTCTGTAAGGCGGCTTGTAGAACTTCGTCTTATCCGGGACATTGGGCATTGGCTTCATTGTCCAGACTGATATGGGGTTTGATAGGCCGATAAATGGTTTCGGATTCGCGGATATACCCATGACGGCTGTCCTTGTCTGCACAGTCGAGCAATAGAATAGCAATGGCAGTCACATCAGCCTGAGGTACTGTTCTACCTGTGTCGTAAGCTTGGATTGTACGGGTAGTGAATGCATTAAGCTGGCGTTGGTCCATTGTGGAATCGTTTATGGCCGTTACCAATAATCGTCACTGTAAGATTTCCAAAAATACGTAATGTGGTAATAGTGGAGATTCAAAACTGTATTAAAAATTCGCTATGTTCATAAATAACCAGATACTTAACGAATTTTATTCACAAAATGCACTCAGAGAAAGAATTACTGTGGTGGTCCATCCTCCTTATAAAGTCCCCGTCCTTTTGCAATGAAGGGAAATAGCGCTCTTTACTGCAGCAGGAAACAAGCACATATGGAGCTCTTGTCCTCAATTACGTCACAGTGTACACAGAATGATCACTGGCTGTCACTTGATATAATAGGTACAGTGAGGATGCTGTCAGTGATTTAGATAAATATATTTGAGGACATATAAATATTTGGTGACTATGGGGGGACACACTTTGATGGGTACAAATGTGAAACCTGATGACCGAATTGCTCCAGGTGGCAGTAGCACTCTTCTAAACTATGACGGCTCAACAGGTGATAGGGGTTCCAAGGTGATGATCAAATAGGTTATGGCTATATAGCAACTTGGGGCTATGACAGATGACGGCGGAGGATACCATTATGGCCTTAGATCTCGAATGGTTTCAAACGTATGGGTTAATTAAACGAATCACTAGCGACAATGGGCGGCAGTTTACCTCCGCGGAATATAATGTGTTTGAGAGCAAAGATACACCATGTTCCATTTAACCAACAGGATTCTGTAAGTGACACGTTTAGCACTGGTGGGTTTATTAGTATAGGGTTGAAAAAACACACCAACATTTAAAAGAAATTACCGCCCATATCTGCAATATTGATATTCATTATATCTATACCCTACCAATATCTACTCTTATAGTTCAATTAACACATAAAAAATGCACTTTTTCACTATCAGGTAACCTTTATTGTGGGTCACGACACCGTTGACAGCAAAGGACTTGCCTTGCCAACAACATTGAGTCGGGAAAATGGGATGGAATGCCATATGGGTATGTTTAGATTTCATCGATTTCAAAGTCAAAATCAATCTCTTCGTCTTCCATGCCAAAGGTCTCGGTTTCGTTGAGTTTGGCGTTTTCAGGCAGTTCGCCGTAGGATTTCAGGTTACGGGCTTCTTCGGGGTTGTACTTCAAGATAACGTCACAGCGCTCATCCTGATATTCACGCAGGGAAACCAGGACAATGTCTCCTTGATTGATCCAGACCTTCTTGCGCATTTTCCCTCGAATATGGGCTAGCCGTTTCACTCCGTCAAAGCACTGTGCTTCCAAGTAGCCGTTGCCCAGCATTTTGGTAACTTGAGCATATTCTAATGGATTGTAGGTAACGGGTGGGAAAAAATACGTATGATATGGTATCGCCAGAGCAAAAGATGGAGTGAGGGATTGTAAGTAAAATGGGCATATTGGGGGGGAGTAGGTGAAAAATATTGCAAAAGTACCCTCACTGAGTTCAGCAAGCAACAAGCTGTGGAGCTAAGACAATAGACGGATACAGGAAGACATCCAAAGGAATGTTAGACTTACCTTGGCCTTCTTCTTTGAAAACAAGTTCGCGCTTTTCGCCTTCATTTTCGTTCTTTCCGCGACGGCGGTTTTTTCCTCCCTAGATAAATGGGTAGGAATGTGGTAGTTACAACAGAGTTATAATACATGAAAGGTAAGCAACCAAAAGTCTGAACTCACTAGACAGTACACAATTATCCCTTTTGGCTCCCTACATGCAAATTTCCTAACAAAAGGGGAATTTACTCGGATCCAAACGATGAGACGGGCGTTTCCACCATTGTATAGGAGGAGGTCCCACTGTATGGTTCGTCATAGTAACCAGACCACCAACGACTCAACCAGCGCAGGAAATACAGAAGGGAGAGCACTACACAAGCGACATAATGAGACTCATCAATCGCAGCCGAGGGCTAAAGATTAGATCCTCTAATCATACACCAGGTTAAAATCCACAAACGTACCTTTCCTTTGTTCTTCGGCATAACGACAAAGTCCTATGATTCTAATAAGTAGCGATCTAGACTCTGCAAGTACGGGCGGTATAGTTTACGAAATGCGTACACTAAAACAAATGAGGTGTAATCTAGTAGACAACCAAACAACAGTTAGAAAAAGAACAGATGAAGAACTCAATTGAATCAAATGGACACACCACTATGTACAGCAAGAAAAAAAAGAATTACTTCAGCCAACGGCCTTTCTCTTCACCTTTATAAAAAAACTCGCTACCGTTGCTTTAGTTGGAATACCAGATTATATGTATAATGTGTTAAAGTTTGGGTAGTGGTGGTTGGTGTGGTTGCAAAGTGGGGAAAAGGTCACAAGTTTCTAACGCCTGTTCCATTATTACTCGGTACCTTTGACCCTGGCAGTAGAGTGAGGGTTAAATTGACTCCCCCCTGCCACGTTAAATCATCTTAAACCACGTTCTTCACTAATTTCATGTATAAAACTAACGCATGCGGGAACTGTGTATCGCAGGTTTGGGAAAGGTGTTCAACATTGTTATGTTTTAGGTACAGTAAACTGCGCTGGCAATTAAGGAGTAACCCTGAGTGATGGAACCCTTTTTCGATATTTTCGACAAGGGTATACTGACACAACATTCATACGTCTAATAGGAATGCTGGACATCATATTTTGTAGTACTTGGTTATCAGGTCCAATACCATTGAACCGGTTTATTGGTATCCTTGCACATTTCAACACCAAAATATTATCCAGTGAGATCCTCCCTCATTCTCACTATTCTCTAAACGAAACCCCCCGTTTGTTCGTTTATGAAACTTGGAGAAAAGTGGTAATGTTAGGCCTAACGAACTAATTATCTGTATCATTTAATAATTAGGTCAATAGAAAAGCGGAGCAGATAAACAAGCGAAAACAATAAAAAATAAGAAGAGGTAAACACACTGAAATATAAAAAAAAGATTTTGCACTGATATTGCTAAACACTTATAAACGCGGTTCACTGACTCCCTCTTCCATCGGCGATATCAACCATGCTCAAATGGAATTCTTTTCAACGACTGGACATACCCCACCGAGAGCATTCGATGTGAGGTGGGGGGATTTACTGGTCAATGATTTTTTTTACTTGGCACGCAGAGGAGCGTTAAAAGTATGACTACCGCCTTTGAACTTGGACCGTAACGAATTGCCACGCTGTTGCTGACGATGGTAAGAATGATTGCGGTTGTCGTTGGAAATATCCTTGGACTTTTCACCAGTACTGGTGCTACCCGTGGCCACAGCATGTTCACGCTTATCGATAGCGTTAACCAGGACCTGAGACCGGAGGCTGATGCTCTTGGTCTTTTCGATAACCTGTTGATACAGCGAAGTCAGGTTGGGGTTCATCACCACGGTGTTTTCCTGGTGATCAATCTTGGCGTCCATACGGGTTTCCTGAATGAGATCGGCGATCCATTTCTCACCTTCCTCGGCGCTCAGATTAATACGGGCGGAGAGTTCGCTAATGTTGATACGTTGGTGGATACGACAATAGACCTCGGCCACGAAGAAACGAGCGTTTTCCAAAAAGTCGTCCAAAGTAGGCATCAAAAAGTAGTCATTGTCCAATACTTCCTCACATTCCAACAACTTCTTCTGGGCCAACTCGAAATCAAAGTCAACGTAGATAGCCAATAAAAAATCGGTAATGGGATCCCGGTACATGTAGCTCTCCTGCTGAATGACCTTGACCAGTTCCTTCAGATGAGACCGACGGCGTTTGTTGGTGATGACGGCGGCAGTAAGATAACGCAGCATCCACGGACAACTCGTCTGGATAGTGTTGAGGTATTGGGGCATAAAAAACATGTCAACGATGCCGTCACGACCCTTGGGATGATTAAAGAACACAAACAGTGACCAGTGAATCAACCACGTACGTTGTTGCAGCTGCTGAACGGGGTCGGTATAAGCCTTTGTATCAATGACTTCTCTTAGCTTGAGCATGTCATCATAAGCCACATCCCAGTTCCCCTCGAGAATTTCCGACGCCAATTTACCCCACCACGACGACAAGTTCAACTCGGGGTCAATCGACAACACTCGAAAATGGTACAACATTACCGACGCCCCTCCGTAGTTCCCACAGTCGTACTGAAGTTTACCAAAATGGTACAGCGTTTCTAACATGGCGGTGGTAAAATTGTAGTTTTCCTTGAGGAACTGCAAATTCTGGTACTTGTCCTGACGCAAAGCGTTAATCACATCCGGATTTTCAATCACCTCCGTCACTTTGGCCGCCTCACCCTGCATGTGCTCCAACGCCGCCAATACTTTTTCACGACGTTCCGAAAACTCTTCCGGATCCGTCTCAATATGATGGATTTGCTTGTAAAGCTCCTTGGTATAATCCACCATGCTGGTTTTCGACAAGAGATCGTATTTCGCCTGGAGTAAATCTTCTTCCGCGTAGAGTTCTTTCAACGAAAGAAACTGGAGTAGAGGAAACACCAGGTGACGATCCAGGTACGGCATCATCCGCGGCGTCAAGTCGTATTGTCGAGCCATGATTACAAAGCTATGTGTCGAACAAAGTAAAAAAAACGAGTGGGGTAGAGGTACTCGAGCGAGACAAGATGAATAGATCACAACCGTGGATTATTGAAGAAACTAAAATTGAGATCAAGACTGTACCCTCGGCAGTAGAGCTATAAAAAAATAGGGACACTGATGAAAAGGATTAATAAAAACCGAAAAGTGAAAGAGAAGGAAGTTTTGGGTTGCAAGGCCGACAGTGTGAAAAAAAAGTGGACTTGATTCATAGGTTTGTTGCACAAAAATTAGGGTAACAAAAAAATAGTAAGTGTTCAGGCACAGTGGATATGAGGGGGTTCTTCCCCCCCCCCCCCACCAAATACACCCAGTGCTTTGTAAATATTTGACTGGTTTAGCAAGGCTCATTCTTTGCTTTTGTAAGGCCAGTAAGGCTGTTCAATGGGCAAAATGAAGTCGTATAGCCCATTACTCTATGATTTATATCACTGTTGTGTGGACCTGCCTTTGGGAGGAAAGACAAGCCCTCACATTGCTCAAGATATTACCAAGAGAATTTCCAAGCCCACACCAAAAAATTATGCCAAAGGTAGCCAAATTCGAGTTCAATCTTACGGTCCACAGTATTGCGCAAAGTATGAATGCCAACATTTAGATAGTGTGTAGGCCCTAGGTGATACTATTCATTCATATTTTTAAAAAAAGGATCTGGGAAAACATAGATACAAGAAATAACTAAACTATCATTAATCTTTTTCTAGCAGAGCTACCTTATATAAACATCAATACTGGTGCGTTTGATAAACAAAACAAACCGGCCTTAGGAAAGTTACTCTGATGACAGAGCATGAGCACGAAATCGGTAGAGACACGTATACTGACTATTACCGTGGTTGGACAGAACTCGAAACTGCACAGCCCTCACCTGCGTAACCTGGGAAAGTAGCTGGTCGCGCACATCCACGTCCACTGGGAACGTCTGAATGGGATGTTCCACGCTAGGGGTATAGTTATAAGAAGCCAACCATAAATAGGTAGGTAAAGGAAGGGAACTGGTATCTAAATCGGTTCGCCAATCCCGATGGTCCAAAACCGCCCACACTTCTACTGTCTTTGGAGCACTGGAGATGTCAATAGCTACATTGGGTGATACATGTTCCACGCTGAAAGCCTCGGGGATAATGGGGCGGGCCAGTCGAATACCCAGCCGTCCATGGTCTCCTTGAAACGGCCAGCAGCTGCCTAGAGTGATGTCGGGATCCAACACTACCGAGGGTGGATTGATGCCTTGGGTGCCGAGTCCCAACACTCCCACCAATTTGGCACCCCACGAACGCAACAGACCTTGGGCGGGGTCCACAGAGGGTTCAAACGTAGGGGAAGTCAACAACGGGATTACACGGGCCCCCGAGGCATACAGTGCATAGTCAGGACGACCTAACACGTCAGCCTGGAGTTGCAACAAAGCCTGATTAATCTTTTCGTCTACTTGGTACTGGGCTTCATCCGACAACGTGCCTGATTTATCCCCGAACTGTACTCCCGCGTGGGCTCCCTCGGCGGGCTGCTGACTAGCCACCTGTTCTACCCGTTCGTGATGGGTCTGGAGCTGGAATTGCTGGTTCGCCAGGTCTTGTCGAAGTGTTTCCAGCTGGGGTTCTACTTTGGACCACCCTTCGGCCTTTTTTTCTATACGGATTAAACGATTTTGAATGGACAAGAAAGTATCCTCCAACATACCACGGATACTGTCGCTCAGTGGCAAGGATGCGGGTAAAGGCTCTGGGACGGGTTCCGGTGGAGTTCGTTGCGTCACACCGAATATCGAAAACCCGGGCACCAGTCCTTGGAGTAAACCAGAGGGACCCACTTGGTTCCACACTTTGACGACGGGAGTGCGGGCTAGCGCGGACCAGTGATGTACTGTGTCCCACAGCAGATCACCACGGTAAAGACTGATTAGAAGTACTAGGAAGACGAGTGAACAATGGGCTAATAGTCGAGCCTGAGCGGGTAAGAGCTCAACCGAGTTGGAAGTCAACCCCAGCAGCCGCCCTAATTTTCCCAAAGCGCGTACCACCGAACCCAATGCCCACGCCACAGGGACCACCACTCCCCACTGAAGTATGTGTAGCAAGAGGTACCACGCCAGCCATAGACACTGACCCAGGGGCCAGGTTATCGTCCGACGGATGAAACATAATCGGTAGCACAGATCACGATAAGTATCCTGTAAAAAGTGACCCATGTTGTAATGCGGGGGACGAATTTGTGGGTAGTAATCCGACGCACGGTTACCCATCGAATACGCAAAACTTGTGGTATCGGCGTATCTGGAACCATGGCGATGAGGTGAGATCGGTCCCGGTACGGTACGGATGGGCTGATCTTGGCCTTCCGAAGCCGAATCGTCACGCTCGGACTGGTTAACCACGGTAGGTGCGGTAGATTCATTATCGTTATCCTGTGGGGGTCTTTGGGAGTGCAACCAAGAAGGGTCACGCCAGGCTTGACTGGGCACCAACGCCTGGGGTCGGTGAGACCTAAGAATCCGTTCGCTGTGTAAATAAGGACTCATGTCCATAATATTAGGAATGTTTTCGTCGTCCGCGGCGAAATTCAAAGTAGTGGGACTGGGGTTACCACTCCGGTAGGGATTTTCAGCCGGATACTCACCAGTTAAATCCACCAAAGGCTCTAAGCGATGATCAGAACTCAACCCACTATGATCTAGCGCCAATGCCGCACGATGTGTAGGGAAAATCCCTGGTGCCGAACTAGCCGCACTTGTCTCTAGAAACGAATCCTTGAGAAATCCCCCTCCTTGTCCTGTACCCTGTCGTATAATAGGACCCCGTTCCTCGCTTTCGGGTTGAAAATCCGCATTGAAATAAAACCGTCGCGGGGTTTTCACGTTGGATCGTAACCGATACCGACCGCCCGCCAAATACCCCTCTTGGTCAGCCTCTAAATTTCTCCCGCTCGGTCGCTGGTCTCGAATTCGGTCGCGTTCCTGAACCCGTTGAACCCAATTGGGAGTATCCCGCCACACGGTTTGCCGTTTAACGCTAGACGCGGGTTGACCCGTAGTGGGTATTTGTCCCTCATCTTCAAATTGGGTCCCTTTGGCAAATTTAACCGACTGACGAGTCATGGGAGTGGCGTGTCTACGTCCTAGAAGGTTACCAGGTGTACGGGGGGTCTCCCACACCCGCTGGGTACCGGGTTTGGGCACCGACGGTCGATTCTCCGCGCGAGTAGGATCCATATCGAAACGTAGCGGAGTAGAAGGAGCAAATTGACCGGGGGGAAGTGGTGGGAATGTATCCACACGGTTCACCGGTTTCAACTGGGGACGTTCGCGTTGGGCCTGCTGGAAAGCAGTAGCGATATTAATAGAAGTGTCTTTGAAAGGTAAACCAGGGGATTTGTGCGGAGTCTGTTGGGTCATAATAAGCACCGTGGTAGGTGTAATCCAAAAAAAAAAATAAAACAAACACTAAAACGAAGCCCCCTTCCAAACACTGCAATTTAAACGACGCGGGTAAAGCTGTTTACGTGGCGGAAAAAAGAGGTGTATTGATGGTGAAAACCCATAGCTGCTTAATCTTAAAAAAAAGAGAACAGGAGCATATAAACTGATGGATATGGATGGTTGTCGGAGAATGGGACTAGGTCGCACTTTACTATGCTTGGTGGGAATGACAACCCTTTGGAGCTCAGGGCGTTTCCAAACCAATGTCACTAGTTGTATGGTATGCTAAATTGAGGGTTAAAAGTCAAATACAATATGAATTGACACACTGCGCAATACGGGCTCGTGTAAATTGCAACACGGTAGTGATGTATAGTCAAATACAATAAATTATAAACAACTGCTGGGATCCCTGTAATATCAAAAATATTACATTCCGAATTAAAAAAGAATAACAAACAGATATCATCCAGGATTTGTCCAACCTGCCGCTGATTTTCCAAAAACAATGAATTTCACCACATTAAAGTCACAAGTGAGTACACGGCTTAATTAGTTTAGTATCGGTAATATCTAGACATGTCGAGATTAAATCAAAACTAGAATGGGGAAACATTTATAATGTTTATAAAAGAGTAGGTTACATTAAAATCATTAGAAGAAAAACGGTTCAACATACATAGTACATTTGGATTTATACTCTAAAACTTGTCTACTTCCCGTTCAAATGCCAATTTGGCATCTACAGAAGTAGTGGGCCGATGCTGCCAACTGCTACTCCTGGCAGTGGCATCATAGAGCCCACAATAGATCAACACTTGGGTATCAAATCTCTTAAGATCTAAGACAAAATACAAAAAAAGCCCAATATAAAAACTAGACTAAAAAATACATATTATAACGACAGGGCCTGTTCCAGCTGACGTTTCCACGAAATATAATTTTTGAACTTGCGTGTCCGTCGGAAATCTGAACAGGCAATCATCGCAGTAATCCCCGTAACGGTGGCTGGTGGGGCACCAGCCTTGGGACAAGTTTTCTTGTTTTTAATCACACCAGTAGATGAAGACGCCAAACGTTCCTCGGAATCATTCTGTGGAGAGTCCACGGCCATCGATGATGAGGTTGTTTGGGTAACGTCGTCGCTTTTGGTCCGTTTGGTCGAAGATAGATCGATTACCACGTCTACAGAGGTCACCGGTCGGGGTCCCCGTGGTCGTAATTTACAAATCAATGACGGCTGCGCTGATTTGGTGTCTGTCCGTCGACGACGAGTTCGGGGTGACCGATGGACTTCCCGTGGTTCATCCACCGCTTCGGCTTTACGTTTCCTTGCAGTAACTTTACCCTGGGGACTGGCTTTCAATATCGCACGGGCTTTCGCCAACACCTGCGTGGGAATACCAGTTTTGGTCGTAATTGCTTCTTTCGTCCCCGATGACGATGTGCTATCCGATTTATTGTTCTGTTTAGTATCGAGCTGCTTCAGTTTATCGGCCACGGTGGTTTTAAGGAGAGTTACATACTGCGTAAACTCCCTAACCGACGTATCGCATCGAAGTACGACCTTGGTTTTATCAATACGACCTCCGGCGGCCTTGCAGCAGAGATAGAAACAAGCCCCAATTAAAGCAGGTGAATTGGATTGGAAATTACTTCGATGGGCCGCCGACAAGGTAGGTAAATATGCATCCACAAAGGCTTGCTTTAACCACTCGGCCTGAGACACCAACTGCATACTGCCAAACTGGACCGCCAACTGCTCCAAAGTTATGGGCTGGTCGAGACCCAGTCGTTGTCGAGCCTGACGAAACAGGTTGGCGTAGTGGGCTCGCGATAGACCGCTCAACAGAAGCAGTTTAGTCGTAGACACTTCTTCCATAAGATTTTCACAGGCGAGTTGAATACACACCAGGGGACGAGCGGAAGCCGTGGAACGTGCCGCCGTGGGTGGTAGCATCACGTTGAGTTGTTGGAGCAGCATGGCCGACTGTGATAACAGAGCCGGATTGAAACCGAAACCCAAATGGGTTAGCAGTGGTGTAAGCACCGGATGTTGTGTAGGTTGGTAGTCCATAACGCTAGCAGAGTAAGTGGGAGAGAATAAGTAGTAAGAAAGGATACGTTCAGGATAACAAACAAAATAGGGTTGTGTAATTATGCACTATAAATCTGGTTTTACAAAATGTGTTTCAAAAGGAGCCGAAAGAAGAGTCTGACAATATCAGTCACAACGGTACTTTCTTGCGGGGACACGCAAAGGGTTTTATTACAGCGGATGATTGTTATTCTTGGGATGACCTAAAGTCATCCTAATCTCCAATGATTGGCCAGTAGAGTGTTTACATTTTAGTCTTTTTTTTCTCTCACCATTTTCTTTGTTTACCTTAGGAAAAGCTTGGTATCAGGTGACTTCTCCGGATAGTCGTGTTTAAACGGTATCGCTCTTGTAGGAACTAACCCTCACTGTCTGATATCCACAAGTGCTATATATATATATCCTCAGAAGTTGGTAAAAATTTAACATTTCACCTATCCATTCCAGAATTTTACACAAAAAACCAGTGAACCATTTGAAATTTTAATGAATATATGAAAAGAACCAGATCAGCGCCATAAACTAATAACAATACGCAACTGTCGGGAACTTCACAACGTGAACCACTCCATAATAACGAGGAACATCTCGGCCTAATTTAAAATCAATTCAAATTCCCACTGAGCAATTCGTTAATAAAAAAATCACGATGGTTCACACATATTAGTGTTGAATAGCTTTATGGGCCAGGGCCATGGCTCTTTCATGACCTTCAATACTGGAATTGGTAGGAACAGGCTTAAATTTAGTTTGGTAAGGACGAAACTCCAACAACTCAATAATCTCCATAATTAAATCAACGTGCACAATTTGACTCCCTTCAGAAGTAATCCACCTCCGAAGAGACCCATCCGGAAGTTCCCAACGATAACGCCAGATGGTAAAACACTTGATGGCGTATTCACTGTCAGAATGAACAACTAGGGCCAGTTCCAGATTAGCGTGCATCAAAGCCAGTTTAATAGCCATCAATTCGGCCCGCTGGTTCGTTTGAGGTCCAGTAGATAGAACCGCACAGGCGTTCCGGGAATCCTTGGGTCCAAAGTAAACCCCTATACCGGTCTTGACATTAGGGCCACCATCGTCGCTGGTCGCGCCATTGGTATAAACATCTTGATGTTGGGGCTCGACCACCGTAGCGTTGGGACTCAATTTAGGGGGTCTATCTATAGCCTTGAAATAACTGCCGTTTTCTTCACTTTCAAAGTGCAGTGCTTCATAAGCGTCTGCCTCGGCCTCACTGACATACGTCCGCAGAAAATAAATATGTCCTAGTTTTTCCCCGATATCCTCCTCGCTATTATATTCTTCCTCGGCAAGGTCATAACGGCTACCCTCGTGTCGCACTTCGCCCGAATAAGAAAAGGCAAAGTTGAAGGCCTCTTGGTAGGTGGGGAAGTGTTGGTAAACAGCGTCCCGGAAGTCCTTTATTTGTTTGTTAAGGGCGGTTCTACAACAGTAGACCCCCGGGCGATGGCCTTGTTTCACCGCAAAGTGGGTAGGGGAATTTCTCATGGCGAAGTAAATGGTATGATCTGAACAGAGGAATTAGACCCACAGAAAAAAACTCAAGCAGGAAAAGTGAGGAGTGAAGGTGTTGATTAAAAAAAAGTATACGGAAGGTGGCTGGCAATTATTGTATCTACCAAAATATAAAAGGAGGTTGAGTGAGTTCAGTTCCATATGGGAAAACCACTCTGAAAAGAGTAACTCAGATTTATTCATCAAGCATAAAAAGTTGCCTGATAGTGCTACTGTCTTTCTCTTATCCAGTGCCTTCGGTTAGCTTATGAGAAAGAGATAGCTTTGGAAAACAAGTGATGTGTGGGAATTAGTAGTCTTTGATCATTTTCGAGCGATAAACTGTTTTTCGTCAGTAAAAGTAGGGTACTAAAAAAGGCCCATGACGACGAGATATAAAATATTCTACATGTTGTAGAACAAACGACAACAATCACAGAGCAGTCGGTGCGATTTATCATATAACAAAGCGGGCCAATGCGATCAATGTCGCTAGCCAAGCTATTCAACGTAGTCGAATACACACTGTGCTTCAATGCGTCCATCATTTATAACGTCATGTCGGAGGTTCGATGGCCTGGTCCTAAAGAGCGGTTCTGGTGCAATAGTACAATGTGACCGTCTCCAGCAACTGTACTCATTCTCAGCAAAAATGGCACACCCACCATAAAATATCAGGATGATTTTTTTTGACTATATAGAGATTCGGAGCTAAAAATGTACCAACAATGATATAGCCAATAGGATTTTGTGAGAGAACCCTTCAACTTCGGCGGATTTATCCCCATATAGTCGAAAAAAAGCTACCCATATTGTTAGTTTGGGAGGCTTGGTTTTATTGCTTTCTATAACTCTAAGGATCTAACCCATTGTGATTTCTAACACTCTTCTTGCTGTTTTGTATTATATATTGTAAGTCGAGTTTCTCCAGGGATTATCAATAACTTATATGACGTACTCCGGAGTAATTTCTTCTGAGGTGTAGTGAGTAGGGCATCAAGATAATTCAATTCCGAGGGCAAAGTCCTACTCTTCAAGTGATTCTGCAAGGGGAATTGTTAGATGTATTTTTTTTTCGTGTGTTTGTATATTTCCCCCATTACCAATCAGTGAGTAGCAAGGGGGAAGGCAGGAAATATTGTTGGGTGTTCTATTTTCATGTATATTTTCATGTATATAGCGATTTGAGCAAAAAAATGTACCAATTTCAATCTAACCAATAATGTTTGTGAGCAACCCATTCAACTTTGGCGGATTTATCCCTATATGGTCGAAAAAAAAATCCGTCATCACATCCAATCCCACACTCTGTAAGCATGGGAATTTTTACTCGAATTATCTGGGATATATTTTAACTTTTTTTTTTCAAACATCTCAACGGCCTATTTCGCAAGTAGAAAGTCACCATTAGGGAAAGTGGAGAACTGCTGGTTAAAGAAAGTTGGCTACACGGGCAGCCTCAAGGTTCTCCCTCTTTCTCGCTCCTATTCCTATACCAGCATAGGTTTCGCATTTCTTTTTATTATCGTACCGACGAGGAATATTTCAATATGGTAAGTATATTAGACGATGCTATATGTCTCATCATCACGATGCGAGTACCACGGAATCTGTTCCGTCACCCCCGTTGGTCGAGAAAGTTACACATCCATCCATCCATCCATCCACCCCATGCGTCGCATCTAACAGATACATCGGATGGACTGTAGTACCACTTTGCGTACTCACTAACGTACGACATGATAGATGGATGAATAGCTCTAGAAACCACGCGCTTTCGAATGCCCGTATAACTCACGTTCGACCCAAGTGCGGGTTTTTACACTACTCAGTATACCTTTACACCGCATATTAACCTGATTGTTCACTTTGGTCAAATTTACACACATTCACATTAACCCTCCCATCCGCATGCTCCCCTTAACGAATGTACTCGTAGTCGCTCGTGGTCAAGGATCAGCAAAACTTCCAGCACATTCTCCGTCTGTTGAACACCAACATTGACGGTAAGCGCAATGTCATGTTTGCGTTGACTGCCATCAAGGGTGTGGGCCGTCGCTATTCCAACTTGGTCTGCAAAAAGGCCGATGTGGACCTCACTAAGCGCGCTGGTGAACTGACCAACGAAGAGCTCGAACGTCTGGTCACCATTATGCAGAACCCTCTGGACTATGGCATTCCCAAATGGTTCCTCAACAGACAAAAGGACATTGTGGACGGCAAGTACGGCCAGCTCTTGTCCAACGGTTTGGATAACAAGTTGCGTGAAGATTTGGAACGCCTCAAGAAGATCCGCAATCACCGTGGTCTCCGTCACTACTGGGGTCTGCGTGTCCGTGGTCAACACACCAAGACCACTGGTCGTCGTGGTAGAACCGTCGGTGTGTCCAAGAAGAAGAGTAAGTAACTTTACTTTAATTATAGCTACTTTTGCTTTGGCTTATTTCCGCTTTCCCTTGTTCTTTTGTCATATTGACAGGTGTATTGGGAATATTGGGCCTACATTAGTTGTCACTCTTATTTGTTTGGTTGTGCTTTAGTGGGTTTCTACTATCCTAATACCCAGTTATTCCTTAAATGAGTGGCAACGGTTAGGTTGACATGATGTTCAAATAATCTTACTTACATTACCTGAGCGCAACGTCCAAGTGGCGTTTCGCGGGTGCTGAAAATTCCTAGACTGATCCCTTTGCCCTTTAAAAGGCTCGGCCATCGTGGAGTGAATTAATTATTCACCACCCTGGCCTTTACTTAACCTGAGTGTATAGAGTATGTAAACTAACCCTGGTACACCTTTTGCGTGTTTTATTATCGTGTTTGTGCGTTTACTTTTTTACCAGACTAATTTTATCTGGGCGTTTTTATTCCGGTGGACGAGTGCAACAATACATTTTTTCACCATATGTCATATCCTTGCATGTCATACAAGGTTTAAAATAAAATTGGCTTGTGAATTATAAACGACATTACGTGACTGAGGAATTTTTTTTTCTAGTAATCATTTCAACTTTCCTATGTAAAGGAAATATTTGATTATTCGATGTGGGTGGGAAAGACTGCAGTAGATTAGTAATTAAGGAGGGTTGATTTCGGTTTTCTATAGCAACACTTGAGGGATGGAGTGCGCAAAAGCAGGAAGTTTTTAAACTAAATTGATTGGAATAGTCATGTCTATGTGGGATGTAGGAGTCGTTAGTTACACTCAGCTTTTTTGACTTTTAAAAGTTGAGCTTGGTAACGAATGTAAATTTACTTCGCTGAAAATATCGGTGGTTTTTTTGTGGCCCATAGAGCGATTTGAAGCAAAGTTGTAATCGGTACATCTTCGCTCGGTACCGTTATATAGGCGAAACAAAATTACCCATTTTGTTGCCAAGCTACGCTTTATTTCACTATCTTATCATTTTTACATATAAGGAGACAGGGTTGGGGGAAAGTAGAGCCCCTTATGAATAAAAATCATAGCTGCACTATTCAAATGTCGTGTATATATACTCACAAGTCTATTGGTATCATTCTTTATCAGTGCCTGGTCGCACCTCGCGACCTGAATCCTATTACAATATGGGTAATTTTTTTCGACTATATAGAGATTGGGATGAAAAAATGTACCAACTTCCACATGACCAATAGGATTTTGTGAGAGGTCCACTCAACTTTGGCGGATTTATCCCTATATAGTCGAAAAAATATCACCCATATGGAATTTTCAAACACTTCCAAACAAAGGATAGCTTGTCCTACCTCACTGGTATACTACAGTTCCTGGATAATGTTGGCGATTTCTGGAACGTGCTGTGAAATATCAGAGAACACAGGCCCGGACTGAATCTCTTCCTCATCATCATTCCCCTGAAAAAAGAAGAAAGCCTGCCTTTGGGACAAAAGCAAGCCTGTGGGGAACTCACAAAGTTCCATGTAGTCACGAATTTGGTTCATGGCTCTGTGGTTGCAGTCATGGTCAGACTTGCATTCCACGATAAGCACCTTTCTCTCATCTCCGACCCAAAACACATGGATGAGTTCGTTATCCCAGAAAACTTCCCTCTGGAATATCACCATATGGGTGATTTTTTTTCGACTATATAGAGATTCGGAGCTAAAAATGTACCAACAATGACATAACCAATAGGTTTT
>JAOPJG010000457.1:0-23846 GCA_027478255.1 Dispira simplex | reverse complement strand
TTTTTATATCTTATTTTATTTTGCTAGAAATATTTTGAATAAATTGTTAGTCAAAGTATTCCTAGCCAAATACAACAGTTTCCACATCTTCTTCCAATGATAGTGGAACACCCCATTCTCCTAAAGACCCAGAAATTATGGTTGATCACATGGAAGATATCTGGACAATTCTCTTACACCAGGGCATTCCAGAGGAAGTTACCACAGCAAATATCTACCATGGACTTTGCAGGAACACCAACAAGGCCTACTACTGTGCCTGGCAAAAGTTTGCCCATTGGTGTTTTTTGAAACAAATTGATCATTTGTGACCAAATGTTATCACTCTCTTAACATATCTATCTGAAATGGCTAAGACAAATAGCATTCATTCAGTGAAATTGCACAAGGCAGCCATTGTTTCCATGTGGGAAACTGGGTATCTGGATAGCAAGATTTCTAAGCATCAGCATTTACATCTATTTATTTGTAGCTTGGAAAGAAAAATCATGCCTAAGGAGAAACCCCCAGTATGGCAGGTGGAACAGTTACTGCAATTTCTTTGTCAATTGCCAAACAATTGAGATTTGTCCTGGCATCAGTTCTCTCAGAAGGTACACACCTTGTTATGTCTAACCATCATGTGGCATCCATGTAGTGATTTTGCATGAGTTACACTTGATGGAGTGGAATTTCATCATGAAGATGGAAAACTGAATGTCTTAACTTTGACAGCCTACCATGTTAAGGAAGGCAATCATAAGTCCGTCCATGTACAGGCACTAGAACACAACCTTCACCTGTGCCCTGTCCATAATACTCAGGAATATATTAACAGATCCCAGGATTTTCATCAACCCCAGGAACAGGCATTGTTTATCACCAAATGAGGAACCAAGGTGACCAGTGACACTCTGGGAAACTGGAGTAAGGCCTTACTTTCTAAGGCAGGCATTGATACCAGCATTTTCTCAGCCCATTTGATTCAGGCTGCCACAGCCACAGCAGCACACTGTCTTGAGTTTTCCCAACAAGAAATCCTGAAGGTGGCTAACAGGAAGGAGTGGACAACATTCTTGAATTACTACCACCATCCTACTCCACATGACAGCATGGCAAGGTCTGTGCTGACCAACTCTTCCCATGATAGAAGGGATAACATAACAAAAAGCTGGAAGATAGAGTCTTTGACAATGATGATGAGATTATAATGAAGTCCTTGGTTCCCTCCAACGAAGTGACTTCCACAGATGTTTTGATGAGTGGTTCAAAAGGGTGCACACAGTACTTGACAATGATGGTAATTATTATAAATAAAATATGTTTCTTACATGGATTTCATCAAACTTTTCTGATAACCGATATATTTATAACCTTCAATGCTGTGAAAGAGGTGAACAACTGTATTTTAGTTTATTTCACCTTTGCCGTTGTTGTAATTACAACAAAATAAAATAAAATGCTAATAGGAATGATAACCAGTAGCCCAGCAACATTAGAAACTAGTCAACCCGAGACAAAAAAAAAGCAATATTCCACGTAGCTAGCCTCAACATAATTGCCACACAGGAATCCCTTTCTTTCTGGGGAAATGTGGTATGATAAAAAAAAAAGGATTACTACTGCGACAATTTGGCACGTAGAGAGTTTTCCAATTTGATACCATCAGCGGCAAACTTGCGAATACCTTCGCTCAATTTTTCAGTGGCCATGGCATCTTCGTTGAGTTCCCAACGGAAGGACGCTTCATTATAGGAAACCTTGGGGGTACGGTGTTTAAGGGCCATTTCGACGCTTAAAGTGGGTTCCAAATGGCCCTGCTTTTCCTGCAATTCGGCTAACAACGCGGGACTAATGGTTAAATAATCACACCCGGCCAAGTTTTCAATTTCACCCACATTACGGAAACTAGCGCCCATTACAATAGTCTTGTAATTATGACACTTGTAATACTGGTAAATACGTTGTACCGACAAAACCCCGGGATCATCATGACCTTGGTAATTTTGGCCAGTTTTCGCCTTGTACCAATCCAAAATACGTCCGACAAACGGCGAAATCAAGGTAACTTGAGCTTCGGCACAAGCAACCGCTTGGGGAAAACTAAACAACAGCGTCAAATTACAATGAATACCGTGTTCTTTTTCCAACACTTTGGCCGCTTGGATACCTTCCCAAGTGGAAGCAATTTTAATCAATACCCGTTGACGGTCCACTCCGACTTCTTCATACAATTGAATGAGACGTTGGGCCTTGGCAATAGTTTTCGCCATATCAAACGATAAGCGAGCATCGACTTCGGTAGACACCCGACCGGGAATAATCTTGAGGATTTCGCAGCCGAAATTCACCAAGAGCTTGTCAAACGCCAAACTCACTTGGTCGTCCACCGAACCACCTTGGGCTTGGGCGTAAGCAATGGCATTGTCGATTAGCGAAGAGTACTGCGGTTTCTGGGTAGCGGCCAAAAGCAACGAAGGGTTGGTGGTGGCGTCGGTCGGTTTGTACTGGGCAATGGTTTCAAAGTCGCCGGTGTCGGCCACAACGGTGGTGACTTGTTTGAGTTGGTCCAGAATGCTTGTCATGGTGAAAAGTAAGGTAAAAAAAACGAGAAAAAAATATTGAGCGCGTTATTGTTTAATTTTTATATAATTTTAAATAGATAAAGAAGAGCAGGAGGGAAAGAGTGTTAGTGAACCAAGGCTGGAGTGGTTTTATCGTTTTACTGACTAATCAAGGGGGTGATGTCATTGGGGGAGTTTTAGTCATAACTAAATTCTGGTTTCCAATGGTCCTGTTTTTGGTAAACATTCCACCCCTCTTACTTAACGCTGATTGGTTTACATGATTGAGGGCGGGGAAATGGTAACGGTGTTGTCCCTCATTCATTCATTAGGACGAAATGTGTTACCGCCCCCTTTTGCATTGGTATTTACCTCGTGAAATCAGTTTAATGGCAAAAGATGGCCGTCCTGTGGCAACGTCACATGGAGCTTGGCTAACTAGAGGCGGGAGGACTCGTGGTTCGTGAGGCCCTAATACTTTTAAAGGCGAAATGATTAATGAAGTAAAATTGGGTGATAAAAAGACAATTGATTCCCATTGTGGTCGAGTGATACTGACAATCCCGTTTCTCAACCGAATATGGAATGATATCTCAGCACCAAGAGCAGTGTTACCATGTGATAGATAGCAGAGTAATGATAGCAAGGTGAAGCAGCTATGAAAAAGTATTAAAAAAAAGGAATGTAATTATAGAGAGATGTTTATTAAGCAAGATAAACATAGCAACTACGATCAAGGGGTTGGTGAGGGGACAGTGACTATCATTCGGAGGTGTAAAAAGCAATAGTATCCCATAGCAAGATAAATAGGAGAGGGAAAGAAATAATGCATATCGAAAAACGTTATATAAATTATTAAAACTAGACTTAAAAGGACAGAGGAACAATATGCAGTGAAAGGAGTAAAAGTACAAGGCAAAACGCATACAAATACACCCTCAAACGAGAAAAAAAAAGAGGACAACCACCCCCTAGGAAACACACAAACGCATCTATGAGGAGGCGTACATTATGCGCATAGAGTTTCGGAATATATCGGAAACCAATCTATAAAAAAAGGAAGAGGATGCAAAAAAAAAACCACCACTACCATTTCGCATCGGGCTTGAGCCTTCTACATGCCATTAAACAAGAAGTGCGAGTTCCCAAAGTCACAACGAGAATAATATACAGGTGAGAAACGAAACAAGGAATAGAATCCCCCGAGTCCAAGCAATAACGGGTAATAATAATAATAATAATAATAATAGGTAACCCACCCACCCTTCTCCCCCTGAAGAGTGGCGGTGTCCACTGATAAAAAAGGGACAGGTCACAAGGATTAAAGCCAAAAGAAAGAAATACACAGAGGAATCCCCTGTATTACAAGATGACAAATAAACAAAAAAAAAGCGAAACTGCTGACATCGGCATCCAGGAACGATGATATCACCCTTTAAGAATTGGAGGGAGGTCGATTATTGGAAGACTTGGCCTCGAGGTCCTGAATCCGCTGATTCTGCTGCTGAACTAATTGCTGGAGCTGACGAATATACTCGACCGAACGACGAAGGATAACCCCCTTATTGGGCTTACCGGGACCTTCGGTGTAATTCTCGGGCAAGAGGACACACAGTTCCTGGATCTTCTCGTTAATGTTGTCCCTGCGTCGACGTTCCACGGCATTGTGGCTCTCTCTGCGACGTCGACGTTTCTCGTTCATCATCGCAATCTGTTTCACCATTTCTCCGTCGTCACCGTCAAACAAATTGCTCATAAAGGCAGGGTCATTGGGACCACCCAGTAGAGCAGCGTTTTGGGAAGTAAAACTCGAAGGGTCAAAGCTACTCGACAGCCAGTCGGGGGTGTGGTTGGGTAGGGAAATACTATGGAAACCCCCACCCAGAGGCGGACTGGTGGCCATATGTTCCGGTTGAAAAATAAGCCGATTCTGGTGCACGTTGATGGGAATGCGGTCCTGGTGGGAAAACCCGTCGTGGTAACTGCTGGGGATAAAATTACCCGCATTCTCGGGCATAGCGGCGGTGCCCAGCGGAGAGTAAGGCAGACCGCTGGTGGCGGGTGACGCTGCAAAGGGGGACGAAGGGTTCAACGAGTTATGACGCAGCTCGTCCGTACTATCCGAATCCCCCAGTGTGGTGCGAATAGCCCCCGTCCGGGCAATGCTAATGGGTGTGGCCATAGCATGAAGTTGTTCCCCCATATCGACGTCCTGCTGCATAGCCATATCCGGCGAACTTTGTTCTTGTTTAATGGTCATCCCCTGCGCAAATGACTGCACGTTGAGCAGATTGGGGTTGATGGTAGAGTGGGTAAACGAAGTGCCAAACATGTCAAGACCTGCACCGGTAGTGTTTGGAACCACGCTTTGACGTTGCAAAGGTGACTGAAATGAAAAAGCCCCGGATTGGTTGAGCTGTCGAGAAGGTTGGTTCATCACCAGGCGAAACAATAGACAGACGAGACAACGCAACGGTTCTTCTTGGCACTGGGGTTGGGTGTTTGCGAAGAGTTTGGGAATAAAACTCAGAGTGGTAAATAAAAGGTGGAGAGGTCACTGTAGTACAAAAAAAAAGACACGCGGTCAAGTGAGAGAAGTACTAATAGGCCACAGGTGAGTCCCCAACGAAAATAATAAAAAGCGAATAATAATAGTAATAGTAATAACAAAGGAGTGTCAAAGGATAGACGAGAGAAGATATTTAAAACAAAAGAACAAAAGTTGTAGAGCGAACCAACCGGCAGAACGAAAACTCAATTATTATATTTCGGAAAAGGAAAGAGAGAGAGGATTCTAAGAAAACAGGGCAAAGTGGGTGCGAGGGTTGACTGGCTCTATATATATACAAGATAAAAAGAGGGTGTGGTATACCCAACATCCCTCCCCCTTTCCCATCCGCCAATGAGATAAACCAGGGTCCGTACCCTACGAATGGGGAAAAAAAGGGAAGTTATCGATATACCCTGTTCCCTCTCTTTTACATTTTTTTTCCTTTCTTGGCCAGTGTGTGAGTGGTACATTTATTCTTTTTGGGAATATTTCTTGGCTCGAGGTAGAATTGTCAGCCACTGGTTGGTTGGCAGGATATAGAAAAAAAAATCTATATATAATATGAAAATAATTTTAGTGGTTGGATGATCACTAGTAGAACCCCCCCCCTCCCCTCCCCCGTTAAACCGTTGAGGGTTCAGCATCGTTGTGATTCATATAGGAAATACTACGTAAACCACACCTCTGCGCCCGTTAAGGAAGCAAAAATCCCCAGTTCAGCTTTTACGTTAATAGTGGCCAAAGAAAGCAATACCTGTCCAGTAATATCACCTTAATCCTTTACGGTTGACTCACCGAGATTCAAAAAATACCCATAGCATCGCACAACGCCTGTCATCAGGTTGAGTTGGTGCCGCGTTTTAATCAGAATCGGGAATACATCAGGAGCTCCACCAATGGGGACCCCGTCGCAATCATTACTAGTACCTTCAAGTTACTCATTAGTGGCATCTATGATAAGTGGAGATGATTCTTGTAGATCAAACTGTTTTCGATATAACATCGTATAGTAAACGCCGTTGGATAGATAATAATACTAGTATTAATAATAAACCAACCCCGCCTACTTCAAGTCATTGCGTCTAACCTTACTAGCATCCATTTGTAGGAAAAGTAGAATGAGAAAAAGGCTGACGATGTGGCTCATGTAGGATATGATGATTTGTCAGAACTTTGTGAGGATATAGAGTGAGTATGGCAGAACATAATACCCATTCCCCTTGTCGAACCCTGCACTTGTCTGCGGGTTTTCGCTGCGGCTTACAGATTCTCCCATAGGTTATAGACTGGTTTTCGGCCGACTCTCTTAGCAAAGTCTGTTCGACTTGGAATATTTTTGTGAATGTTCCAGCAACGGATAAATGGAATTTCCGACTGCGGTAGATGATTTACCGATCTCTAGCCAACCGTTCTGGCTACCGAATATCTTGAATCACATATAACCCAGGATAATTAGGGCGGTCAGGACATGGACGCTAAAGGTGCATCAAGAAATGATATTAATATTCAATATGGCCCCGCTCCAAAAAAGGTGTTTATTTCGTATTGTTCCCCCTTTTTTTTCTCTACTCCACTCCGCCCTCATTGTTCGGTGGTGATTTCCAGGTAGGACAAGCATCACTCTGACTATGCGTCCAATCGCAATGCCATGCCATGCTATGTCCCATTCACACCAGCGCTTCCCCCCTTCTTTCCATCACCCCCATTGGCATTATAATTTGTTTTTCTTTCCTTTATACTGGTTTATATGGTGATGATGTAATTAAAAAAGGTAAAATCTTTGGTTCAAAGTGGCGATTGTCGGTGGTTCCTCCCCCCCCCCTCATACCCCTTTGCTTAACGCCACTCATCATTACAGTTATTATTTGGGCGTTGTAAAAATGTACACACATCAACTCTTTTTATGGAACTCGATAGAAAATACAGGCACACGTTGGTGCGTTGTTAATTATGGGTCTGATTATTCAGTAACAATTGATCAACTGACCTTGGAAAATCTGATGGTTGACTAGAAAGTGATATATATATAAAAAGGAACTGGAATATATATGAACGACCCGTTTCCCACATGGTTTGCTATAAAAACCAGCTTTTTATTACCCAATCAAATAAAAAACAGCGAATTGAACAATGCCTCTAAACTGGGGGCCACGCTCTCCATTGGTTTCCGTTTAATTTTTTATACCAATACTCAATGGGGGGGGGACGTGCTATGAATTTCCACATTTGTACACTTTGTATCAACGTGGTGCATGCGCTTTTTCTTTATGTTTTCCGTGCGTAGCCTTTATCTTCAGTTTTTTTGGAGGAGCGGTGGCCAAAGGGTGTGTTTTTTTGGGGAAGATATCAAAAATAATATCCGCTCTCTAGGCAGTATCGTGTTTCCAGGTAAAAGCGGTTGGTGTGGTGGCTTTTTTTGTTTTTTTTTTTTGTTTCACTCCTTGCGCCCATATTAAAAAAGAGTGGAAGTGGCAATGGCAGGAGTACATGTACAAGTGAATCACTGAATCGACCAAACGGAGACAGACCTTCAATTTCCTTGTCTTACCCTAATCAATGAGCAAAAAATGGGGGTATATTCACCTTGACAGTGGAGTGAAAATAGGGTGGTTTATCAACACACACTCATCCTACACTTGTCGATTGGATGTTGTTTATAAGGGGAAGTGGAACTGATATGAAATTTAATGGTTCGTATTTTGCCAGTTTCATTATGGGCTGCTTGATATTTCCTCACACACTCCTTGTGACTTGTTAATACGATGTGGATATCCCACTTTCTTTTTTTATTCATTTTCGTCATCGGAGAATTAATTAATTTTTTTTACCAAACGCTTAAAAAAGCCAGTCATCTGATTAATCCCGCCCACATGTTTTCAAGATCAAAATAAAAGCAACGATCCCATTTTTCCAATCCAGTATTTATACGTCATTTAAGCATACTTAAAACTTGGTTAGTTATGCTTAGTAAGTTTATCAAACTTGCCTTTAAACAACGAACAACAACTCTTGCGTAGGCCATAAAACTAAAAGGAAACAAAAAAAATATGGGTTTAGAGGTGAATGTGTGTAAGAAATTGTTGAGCATTTTCAAAATAACTTGTTTTTTTTTCTATTAATTAAACAAAGATATTCCAGCTCTGATTTTTCGCTTCAAATGGCTAGTAATACTAGTCATGTAAATTTTCTATCCATTTCTACACTCGTTTGATGAATTCACTGAATCTTTTTGGGACAACCTGTTGTAGAAACATTCCATGGAACAGGGTTGGAAAAAAGAAACCAACGCCCTTCACAGTAATCGAGAAAGTATTCAGTAGCGGGGGGGGGAACCCTGGCTAATGCCAAGCATGTGGTTGGACCATGGTTATTGAATGTTGCCCGTATATTCATCTCCTTGTGTCTGTGACACCCATGCACCCACAGAAGTTTATCACTTGGGTTTAAAGCTTAGAAATCACACGTAGTGGATAACGCCTTGCTTTCCCTGATGTCTATCAGTAAACGATTAAGGTAAACAAATAGGGAAAAAAATGCAGAACCTGTTATTTACCACGCTGCGGAACAAGAATTGGGGGGGGGTACCACCGTTGAACCCAATGTTTAGTAATCCTGACTGGTGACGTCAGCCATTGTGTTGGTCAATTAAAAAAAGTGGGGTGGGGGATGGGAGATGAAAAGGAAGAGGGCGAATGTATTGTAAAAGGTGGTTGCTAGATTGAGTAGGTTAAGCACCCTTGAAGTACTTTACAGAGAAAAAAAAAAGCTTACTATCCCCAACGTTTGCGGTGGATCATTCGTTGGTGGCACAGCGCTTTCACAGGACAAGTTTATAGCTCTCCGTCTTGGGGTTATTTTCTGTTGGGGTAGCCGTTTTCCCACAAAGATACACAACTTATTCTTTATTCTTATGCCAAGCACGCCAAAAAAAATAACTTTGTCCAACCCAAAAGTATACATTAAATACACTGCAGTCCACAACAAGTCAAAAGCCCAAAGAGCAACCCAAATAATTGTATATATATATATATATATATATTTTTTCAAAATGCATTACATCATTGTCGTGGAAAAAAAAAGAAGGGGAGGTCATGGCATATCAAAAGGACCGAAATACATACCAGACTGTCCCTCCTCTCAAAATGTTGGCCCATTATTGAAGAAAAAAAAAGAAGATGGGTATCGGTCAGGCTAAAAATACATCCAGACACATCACACAGATGTTCATCATTGTTCTTAGCCATTTGAAAAGCAATCCGTCCCCAAGGTTCATTGTGGTGATATATAAATACATACCCTAAAAATAGTGGGAGTTGGGTGTTTCATCTACAATATGCAAAGTAAGGAAAATACGAGGAAATCCGTCTTTAAATCTCAACCCAATTTCAACGTGGGAGTTGAGTGAAATAGTCTTCCATGACTAATAGAAATACGGAGAAACGACAGAGTATAGAAAACGAACAAAACGCCACTTTGTCAATTACGTTATGCAAAACACTTGTCTCGTGAGAAAAAAAAAAGCAGAGTGCAAAAGGGTGGTTAAACCTCCCTTTTATTGTTCCTTGACCTATACAAAGTTACGACCAGATAGAGGCAAAGTAGCACAATACTCCGTCAAAAGGGACCAACGTGTAATGGAATTAGAAGGCGATTCCCGTTGGAGTAGCTCACAATGATTGTTAGCAGTGGCCGAAATAGGCCGAGAATTTCCCAACTCCACACTAATTTCGAGCAACCGGGGCCATTCCCCAAGGATCCGGGTCCAACAACAGTATGCTGGAGTATCCGGTGCAGGGTTCATCGTGAGGCGGTATAACCCATAGTCTAGAATATAAGTTGCATAATATTTACAAATTCGGCGTCGGTGATACCTGTGACGTAGGTTTGGCGTGATTTCCTTTCCTTCAGGCGAACCCCACCAAATCCCAGGTAGACCTTGCAGGACTTCCCCAGAAAACAATGACGTCAGGGCTCGCCGGTAGAGCTGTTCACTCTTTACCAACATCGTTTGATTACAGGTATCGACAAACCGACGGGGCAAGTGTGATCCTTGGTACGGGCATACCAAAATGGGATGTACGTTAGTTGTTCCTAAAGAGCTCCATCGTAGTAATGAATCACGCACTATGTCAGAGGATAAGAACGTCAACCAATACACATGATCGTACAAACCTAGTAAAGTAGCTAGTTCTTTTTGGTCCTGATTCCAGAAAATACCACTGGTAGCGTCCGTTTGGCTTCCCATTGAAATAAAGTGTAAATGGATCAAATGTCCCCGTGGGTTATCCTTGACTAGTGACCGCCACTGCGTTTGCAAAACACGGTACAACTCAGCATGGGTCACTAACCATAGCGATGACTTGTGCGAAGAGGTAGCCAGAATCTTTGACCACAAGTCTGCCACCATCCGTGAGGTGCATTCCAAAGAACAGGCGTATCGCAAGTCCACACACCAACGAGCTAATCTATACATCACACTAGTTCTCCAACATTGGTCAAGGGCATCCAGCCATCGGTTAAAGTTTGTAACTACCAACTGACCACCACCATCAGCGTGGTAACCCTCGGTCAATTCGTTGGCGTAATTAGCTAACGCGGCCAACAACTCCTCGCGTTTGTCACACCACCAGTGCCTTTCCACAAAGCCCACCAATAAAACCACCCAAGGGTCATTTTCACCCGCAAACAACCGGGTACACACTGAATAATTCCTAAATCCCATCCGAATTACTTTCCTTTGACCCTTTTCTACCCCCTCTTTGGTCAATTCCACTGGTGAGTCCGTCATACCCGGTAACCATACTCGAAATACAAAACGTCCCTCCGCACGGTCGACCAAGGTCTGCAATAAACCCAGGAAAAGTACCGCCGTATAGTATTCAAATCCGTCCGGCGGTTGGATCACTAGCGTATCGTCCAGCGGGTCCGGTTTGACGAATATGGGTAAACGATACCTATAAGCCAATTGCACGGCTTGCCACAAGATTCGAGGTATGGTGAAGAACACGGTAAGTGGATAAGCAAGCACTAATTGTCCAAGGGACCACCTGTCCAACCGGTACCCCATACCGTTGATCGAGGCCCAGAATTTAGGTGATGATTCTGTTTGATTGGTCGACGATGTAGACCTCCCTGGGTAATTCGGCAGAGCGTCGTAAATACTGACTCGGATCCACAGTTTTTGACGGGGTTTACACAACGTCACAAATCGGTAATACCCCAAACGGTTATTAAAGGGTGATACGTGAAATCGTCGGGGTATATTATGGGTAACCACAGGTGTTTGTTTACCTCTGGCTTGCTGATAGTCCAATACGTACATGTCACCTTCTCCAAAAGTGTTTCGAACCTCTAGAACCAAGTAACGTAAAGTCATGCCGTTTGGTTCCGAACACGGACGGGAAAAAGTGCGGATAATTCTTCCCGGATAGGATTCGTAACAATAATACATTGATAGTGGGTTAAACCCGTAACCCATCACGCGCGGGGTAGTCACGTAAACAATCTGAATTAACCCGTGAGTGCAATACCCACGGTGACGTAATCGTCGTCGTACATTCTGCGTCACTGACCAGTTGGACTGGATAGGAATAAACGGTCTCCCCACTAAACAGTCCTCGGACCACAACGAAAATAGTCCCCATTGGTTAAATGTCACCAAACGCCACGTTTCCCACCACGGTTTAGATTTCGATCGGTATCTAATGGAGGTTACATCCAGTCGGTCCAACGGAACGGAGAGATAAAATAACGGGTAGGTAAACTGATGATGTACGGGACTACATCGACAGTGACGGGTGGTTGTAAAATACACTCCTATTCCGTCCGTCCGTGGCAAGTACCAGGGGGTAAAGCGTCTTCTTTGTACTTTTGCACCAACTTGCCAAAGGAGCACTAACAAAGCCAAACCAAAGGCCCAGTCCATAAGGTTTATGGACCAGGTAGGGCTTTCGGTAATCATAGGTGCAACTTGGTTATTTTTCTAACGGTGATCAAAAGTATTACGCTCTCATAAAATTAGGCAACGCGTAGGAGATTGCCATCACCGTTCAGCATCATATACGCTTTACTGTCGTCTGACCGAATTACCTACAGGATCTGCGTTGCTTTTTTTTTTTTAGAAATATATATTTTTTAAAGAAGGAACGATATGGCGATAAAATTGATAACCAAGGAAATAAAGTACGAATATATATGTTTGAATTATATACTTTACCACCAAAATGAAACCACAGGGGTGTTTTAATTCTTACTCCCCATCCGAAATCAATTAATCCGTATCCTGCATCGTACTCGGTCATTTAACAAGTCAGGGGCAGTCTTGCTCAGCTCGTAAAACAGCACGGTATAGTCACAGTGTAATTCTCTTTGTATAGATATTAAACTGAAAATCAGTCGCAATGCAGTATCAACTCCCTAAACATATTGTCATAAAAGATGCTCTTTAAAACTGCAACTTAAGCCAGTCTGGTGCATTGAGTTCTGAACAAATTGATTTGGGTTGTAAGAGACTATTCACTTGACCCAGGATTAGATTATGTTAGTGTGCATAAGCACCAAGGTTGAGGGTAGGCATGGGGGAGATTATGAGTGGAGGTGCAAAGCACTGCTGGCCAGGGGGGAGGGGGGAGTTATCATCCTTGCAGCACTGACTTGCCTTATGTCAGTCTTGCTTCAGGTATCAAGTCATGATTTTGTTCTTTTTTTCATCTATTATATTTATTTCATCTAGGGGCCAAATCTGAGATCAGGCTTATACTACTTATCTTCCTTTTGGGTCTCACCACAATCCTGCGGCTACTTTTGCAATTGTCTTTATCTTACCTATTATGTGGAATATTATATTTACAATATTGTGACACCTTGTGATAAATTTGTGTTAGCCAGTTACTATTACTAACTCATCCCATCAACTTTCATAAGAGCTACTGCACTTACACAGCCAAGAAGGTTAGTGGTGCTATCATTCATGAGAAGCATAACATGGCAGTTCAGGAATATACATACAAATGGTATGGTGTCATGGGCAAAGGGCTAAAGCCTGGCTGCAGTACTACTTTTTTGGTTTGGTTCATAGCACTGCTAATGCCACAAGTACCAATACACCATGAATGCAGACAATGCTAGCATAGATAGTTTGAAAAAAATAGTTCAGAAATCTTGATATTTATTGACATAAGTTAGGTAAGTCAATGTATCAGTGGCAAACTGAAAAAAAAAACAAGGAAAAAAAATTAAAACAATAATCTAAGTGATTGTAACAATTGACTCCCAACCCATAAGGAAATATTACAAACAAAATTTAATTACCATAGTTGGCAGGCAGCCATGGCAGAGCTGTGTTCTACTGAACTTATGAGTCACAATGGCATTTGCAACAAGCATTGTTGTTTTTGGTATTTGAATTATTATTGTTTCCTGTTTTAGCCTTGACCTTGGCATCATTTTTATCTGACAAAGTAGTGTTTGTATCAGTACTGATTGTGTCCATTGCCTCTTCAGCAGTAGTGCCATCAGTTCTGGTGGCAATGACATCCTTGTAAGGGTAATTTGACTCCTTCTCAAGGTCAGTCACATAGGTATGGTTACATTCTTGCATAGTAGTCAAGGTGGGGTTCTTTTCAGCCATACAGTTTCCAAGGTGCTCTTGAAATTTGTTCCACGCTTTGATTGAGGTCAGTACATTCTGTAATATTGTCATAATCCTTACTGGTGGTGCAGTCCTGAACTGGTTTGTGCAAGATACCATTGGGAGCTGCAGCATCTTTCCCAAAGAACCAGTCTGCACACCATTACCTGTGGCAACAGCAGGGTTCCTATAAATTAATGACCCCCATTTGTTCTGTGTTGTTCTTTAGCTTGCAATATCATTTTTTTTTGTTGTTTCTGTTTTCTGTTTGGATTATTGAATAAACTTCCTTGTTTCCTCCTATTATACTCATTGTTATTTACTTTCCACCTTTTGTATCTCCCTTGTTCTTGGCTGTACTTGGTCACCACTTGTCTTCCCTTGTTTCCTGACAAATATATAGGATGACATTGCCTCATTCACCAAGGTAACTGTTAATGTCACTTCAGAGTTCAGCAGTAGCAAAGACCACAAGAGAAGCAAGAATAACCATGGTGAACAGCTTGAAGATTAGATTAAAATTATATTCAAAGCATGTGAGATAAGCAACAAGAATGAGTGGATAATAAAATTGAGTGAAAATCCAAAATGTAGTATTGGAAGTCAAAAAATAAGTCACTATTGGTGAATATATATGTGTGACATTTTTCTGTTTATATAGCAATTAGGAGCAAAAAAATGTACCACTTACTATTTAACCAATAGGGCTTTGTGAGAGAACCTTTCAACTTCAGTGGGTTTATCCCAATATAGTTGAAAAAAATACCAAAATTGGTGTTGAAGATATTCTGCTGACAACAATATTACCACCAAAATACATGCAGCAGTGAAGAGAATGGAAATATCACATTCACTTCTCCAATGAAAGTCATCATGATCCCATCCCTGCTCAGCCATGGTGGACCTTGAAGCCACAAAAAGTTTTACTAACTGTGTTTTTTAGTAGAACTGGTATTGTTCATACTGTGTTTAGTACTGGTAACACTACAGTTAATAGTTCCTATTACATAGAGAATTGTGTCAAACCAATGGTTGAGGAATGGCAGAAAGCACATCCAAAGTCACCCACTTCCCAAATCATCCTTCACCAGGATAATGCAAGGCCTCATGTTTCCTGCCATAGCAAGGCCCATATGGATGAGCTTGGACTCCAACTACTTAAAACACCATCCTACTCTCCTGACCTTGCACCATGTGACTTTTGGTTGTTCCTGGGTATCAAGAAAAAGTTGGAGGGCAGAGTCTTTGACAATGATGAGGAGATTTTAGGGGCATATAATGAAGTCCTTGGTTCCTTCCAATGAAGTAACTTCCACAGATGTTTTGATGAGTGGTTCAAGAGGGTGCACACAGTACTTGACAACAATGGTAATTATTATAAATAAAATATGTTTCTTACATGGATTTCATCAAACTTTTCTGATAACCAATATTTACCAAATGTTTTAAGAAAAGGAGGCATTTTTTTCTCCCAAAGAAGGACACATGATTTATTTTGACCTAGAATCAGCGGATTTAGCTCTATATAATCGAAAAATATCACCCATATTTATATAACAATTTTCGTATATGTCAGTTGGAGAAATAGACGAATGACGATGAGGAACAGTAAAAATGCTAGTGTCGAACAAAGGCTGAATGTAGTCCATTATTAGGCAAGACTTCAAATGACATTCTCTGTATAGGATCATTGACGGAGGACAACACATCATTTCCCGCGATTTCCCAGTCCAACGAATCATTGCTGTTATTCAACTAGATTTAAATGCTTAATGATTGCTTAGTGACGTGTTGATCCCTCACCTTTTCCTTTATTACGGCAAGGATCACGCCTCTCAACACACCCCAAAACTTATTATGCTACACATCGTAAGGAAAATCTATATAGTTCGATATGCGGAAAAGTCGAAAAATCATAACCAAATATTTGGGACATTTCGGAAAGCTAAACATGTTACAGAAAAAATAAATCAGTTCGTAATTAGTAGATGGCGAAAATAAAGCGACTGTTGCTAGTTATTAACAGAATGCTCAAACTAGGATTTAAATAACTGTTCTTAATAGTAAATAGGCCTAGAAAATCAATATCAGCAATGTAGAAATCGTCACAGCGACGCTTCATACTTTAATAATCGAGATTTGTAGCATTAACTTATCCATGCAGCAAGTGGTCGCTTAATTGCTAAAAGTAAGCCAAAATCAGGTTGTACAAGGAGTTATGGTGACAAATATTATACAGCAACAAACAAGAACTGACACGCTACGACGGAAACAAAGATGAAGCCCATCACAATCGAAAAAGGGGTAATCATTAAAGCATCGTTGGTCTCCCCTTCCTCAGGTTTAGCTGTTCGCTGGGCTGACTGATCGAAGAAGCACCCACCATACTGGGGGCAATGGCAACGCCATCGACTATTTTCGCAGTGTTCTTGCTAGGGTATTGTTTTAATTTTTCCAGACACTCCTCTACTTCGTCCAACGGGTAATTAGCGGAATCCGCAAGCTTGTCTTTACACTCTTGAATACATGGCTTGAACTGAGAGGGAAGTCCCTCTTCAACTTTTCGACAGCCCGCAAAACATTTATCCTGGGTATCGTTATCCTTTCGCGAGAACACGTCACATTCGATCATACAGTTAGCCGGGATGATGCAAGATTTTTGGGCATCTAGACAATCAGTGAGTTTCTGGGGAAGTTCGGCGACAGCGATATGACCATACATGCCAATGGCAACGGCGACTACCAGTGTCCAATGCATAATTGTGGAAATACAACACAACTTTAACATAAAGAATGATGAATATAAGCAAGTGAAGAGAATAACACAACGAATAGGATGGTAGTGAAGTCAGGACTGTATATCATATACGGAATAGATAAAGGCTATATATTGGTAAGCCCCAGACTACATGGAAATACTCTCCCTCCTTGAAAATCAAAAGAATGTAATGGTGCAAAGAATTTTTCTTATGGCCCGTGTGACTATCAGACTCAACAGAGGTATCTGGTTGGCTCAGGCTGGTAATCCTATCCATTCTTAATCCAATAACATTCTGTCGCTATTTCGGTGAGTGTGAAAACCGGCGATCAATATATTAGACCACACGCACTCACACTACCTCTAAAAATATGATAAAAGGAGCCCTGAACCCGGCAAAATTCGAATTCAAACTCTCACAACACTTACTTCCTGCTTTTATATATTTATTCGCCATAATAGCTAATCAATACGCTCTTATTTTTATATTTCGAGCTATCCTATAAAAATTTAATCTGACTTCGTCATGGCTTTCAAACTCTTTATCGTGGTCGCACTTGCTACCCTTATGACCGTTGTCACCGCCGAATTGCCTAGCGACGTCAAAGACTGCTTGAATAAATGCATGGATAACGGTAACACCAACAGCTGTATCGCAGAATGTGTCGGTACTACCCTGGAAGTTATGGACAAACTCGAAAAGTGTGGTAGCAACTGCTGGGCCGAGAGCACCAGTGACCGTGATGCGGCACTTGTCTGCATTCAAGGTTGTGTGGACGAGTTCGATAAGGAGAGTAAGTACTCTTATCAAGATATGGTCACTGCCATGGACGATATTGCTAATGATGCGCTTGATTCCGAGAATGGGACGCCTTCCTCGGACAAAAGCGATGTAGAAAGTGCTAACTTTCAGACCAATAAGAACACCACCGAATCCACTACCAAAACTGCCACCAAAGCCAGTAGCACCACTAGCGCCGATGGCGATGACGCCGTCAATAATAATGGTGCGAACGATGTGGCGACCTTCATGGGTTCCGTAGGTCTAAGTGCCGCAGTAATTGCCTACCAGTTTTCTTAATTTTCTCTATAAAAATTTTCAAGTGAAGCTCTATCACTTAATAGACATAAAATTTTTGACCGACTGTTATTCCCCCCAGTGTCTCTAGTTGGATAATGCTATCCTTGTGTTATCTCTAGCTCTATAGTATAAAAAACGTATTCCATACATTGTAAATTGGATAACTGGAGGGTCCAGTGGCACACTGGCAAGAGCTACTGTCTTCCCCCCAAGGTGTGAATATGTGTTAATCTCCATGTTTTCCACCTCCGTCAGTAATTTACTTCATGTGATTTCCTTTGCTACTCACACCCTCAGTCTGGTATATTACACCTCGTTCACTCTCCCACTGTTCCTGCTGTCCCTCCCTCACTCCTTCCTTCACTCTGTTGAAAAATCATTTATTGTTTATCAATGTTTAAGTGTTTAGCAACACTCCCCCAGTTTATCAAAAGTTTAGTTTATTAAAGGCTATCTTTCCTTAAAACAATAACAATATGTATTATTCTATGCTTCTGCTGTTTTATTTCTTGCTGTATATTCTCTCCACTCATCAATACCAATCACTTGTGTATGGCACTGCAAACTGTGCTTTCATCACAACACATATGGGTAGTTTTTTTTCGACTATATAGGTATAAATCCGCCGAAGTTGAATGGATCTCTCACAAAACACTATTGATTAAATTTTTGACTGGTACATTTTTTCTCAAAATTGCTATGTAGTCGAAAAAAAAATCACCCATATGTGTTGGCTACTCACTGTCAATTTAATATTCTTGACTGGGCAAAATTGTTTTGCGTTGAAATTAGTAAATAAAAGTCATAGTTACTGACATCACAAGGAGGGATAGAAAGCACAAGTATGATGTAAAAGAGAGAGAGTGTGTGTGTTAAATAATACAACAAAGGACAACACAAGCAAACCAGTGAGTAGGATTCTCATACGCCACATTTATTAAACAAAAGCCTGGTTATTGAAAATATAGAATACTCATCGCATATCTAATTTCACCCTACTCCTATTCAAATGTAATAAAGGGGCTATGCAGCAGGTTGAATTCTTTATGACTGTTGATCGATTGCATCCAGTACTTGATGTATATACGGACGTTGTGTAGGGTCAGTAACCAGCATCATTTGAATAAGTTGGCGAACCTTTGGGGAGTAAGGATCGGACGACGGGAAGGAGTATTTGCCATTGATTACCGCCAGTGCAATACTACCACCTTGTTCGTTCATTTGGGTTTCAAATGGGGATTCACCATAGGCCACCGCATATAACGTGGCCCCCAGCGACCATATATCCACACGCTCGTCCAGCAGTACATCAGTTTGTACATCGAACAGCTCCGGGGCCCGGTAGGGCATACTGCAATGCTCTGCCGCGTCGTCTTGCTCCAACAACGCCTGTTGACGATTTTTGATATACACCCGGGCACGTCGGGCACTTCCCAAATCCATTAATACGGGGGTCACTCCGTCATCTTTCAGCATAATGTTAGCCGGTTTTATATCCCGGTGAGCATAGGGTACAATGCGCGCTCCGTCCGACCTCTGTAGGTATTCGTGTTCGGCCAGCGAGGAGACAGTATCCCCGCTACCGGGACTACTCCGAGCACCGATATTCAAACTAGGTAATTCGTCTTTCAATTCATACTCGTGCATAGCCCGCACGGCTATACAAATCCCACGAAATAGTCGCAACAGTTTATCCTCAGCCATCGCTTCACCAGTTTCCAACCGTTCCCGTTGAATCCAGTCTTGTAAATTACCCCGACGGTAGTATGGCAAAAACATGTACACAGTCTGGTCCGCCCCACCGGCACCAGCAGTTCGCGAACGACCTCGATTTCCTCCTGATTCCCCAATCAGCGAACTTCCCGCGCCGTCCATACCCTGCATAACACTCACATCATGTAATTGAATTATACCGTTGTGACGAAAACGTCGGTACATGTCAACTTCACGCATGGCCCACGTGTACCCATCGGTCCCCGCCGCACAACGTATTTTTTTAACCGCCAGTGTTTCTTGCGAAGTTAAATCCCGTACCAGGTACACCATGGAAAAGCCGCCTTCGCCCAGACGCGTTAGGACTTTGTAGGTTTTGTTGTTGAGTTGGAGTACTTCAGGGCTACTGGGGAAACATTGGGAAACTGCGGTGCGGGTGATATCCGCTACGGAATTGACAAAGTCTTGGAAAAGGTTCATGATGGCGGTGAGTACAAAAAAAATGGGAACGGCTGAGAAAAGGGGAGATAAGAGATGGAGAATTAAGATGTTAGTGGATTGAGCCCATCGAAGTACGGGCTGAAAGAGTGGAACGAGCAGGTTACTTAAAAATTATATTGAAAGAAGGTATTGTGTGATGTTTTCCCAACCCTATGGCTATTTGAAGCAATGCACCAATCCCGATTTAACCAGTAGGATGTTGTAAGAATCCCCCATTTAACCTGGGCGGATTATTCGTTATATAGGCGAAAAAAGAACTACTCGTACATGACACATGAATAACCGTTATCATGTACTGGGTGGCCTGTCCTTCTTCCCTTTGGTTTGTTCCGTCTAAATATACCATGGCTTTATATATGGCTCTAGGATGAATATTCTGACATCAAGTAGTATATAGTAAGGTTACTAAGGTACAGCAATTTCAAGTTCAATTCTTACCACAATGGTATGGAAGTCAGGATCCCCCTTCGCCTTTTACTCAGAGTTATGTGCACCACATGTTAAGATGGTCTCCTTTGACTAGCAGGTTGGCCCTCAGTGCAAAAGTCGAGCCCAGCTGAAAGAAGGAAAGAAAGAAATTTATTGAGTTTAATGAGCCATGGCAGGGCTCCCTATTATCCCCCCGTTCAAGTGGGTAGGGGCATGATGATATAATGACTAGCACTGATGGCCATTGGGAAATAAATGAACTCCATGCCACAGTGGCACTTCTGTGGGAAAATCAATTACTTAAACATAAACCACATGTGAGTCCTAAAAAAACCAATTCCATAAGCTGATGTGATGTGTAGGTGATAAAATTGCATATAGTTTTTCATCTGTTGTGGGACTCGAACCCAGGAATGATGGGGAGTGAGGCAGCACCCTTGCCAGTGTGCCCTAGGGCCTCACCTGAACCCAGCTGAAGACAATAACACTCATAGTTCACAGGAATGAGGTGGCTGGAAAACATGAGAAGAATAGATGGATGCATAGGAAAATAATGCTTAATCAAGAGCTTTATTGGAAAAGGTGTGTTTACTGATGCCATGCTAGTACACTATAGAACTAGGGTCTTTAAAACCTAGGCCTTCTTTTTTCTATGCATTATACCACCTTTGTGACTAAGTGTGGACTCAGATGTGTCTACTACTTTGGCAGTAAAACTTTTAATGCCATTTCTTATGGCTCCAGAAACTAGTTTACTAGGCAAAGGATGTACCTTTGGGTTGTCCTTGAGAGTTTCCACATAATATTTTGAAGGCATACCTTTGCCAGGAGGTGCATCCAAAGAACTCCTAGGTAGGACTTCAGCCTTCTTGATGAAATTTTTCTTTGCCATATCCAAAGGGCTTTTACCATTGGCCAAGGCACCAAGTTCATTGGCAGGCATTTCATTAGGATGCTTAGTAGATGCACCATACACCAAGGTGAAGGTACAAAGGATGATGACAATGTGAAGAACATGCATGCTAGTCACATGAAATGGTGATAAGAGAAAGGATGGCAATAGAAATCAGGGGTTATGTTGAAAAAAATTGGGGAGTGTGAGTCTAGAAAAATGTATAGAATGATGTACAGAAATGAATTATTGATATGTTGAGAAATGCAATGTAAGGTATTAGTCAATGTGAAAGATTTTTGACTCAGGGGTAAATAGGTATTATTTTTTATTCACCTTTTTTGTACTGTTAGCCCTTGTTAATAGGAATATACATGTCTTGGGTTTACCTTTCTACCTTTTGTTTTTGTTGAGTTATCCTAATTTAAAAGTTGTTTACCATGTCTCATTCACCTAAGTCACCATGTCCCATGCCCACCATTACCCCAGTCATAATGCAGTCACACATTTGGGTATTTTTTGAACTTGGCTAAAACCCAACTGAAATCCACCAAACTTTGTAACATGTTTATGCAAGAGATTGTCCTTCATATGCCATGGTGTGCATATGGTACAATAAATTTAAGACTGGCCATTTGTCATTTGAAGATGAGCACCATATAGGACATCCTTCCAATGAGAATTATGAATATAAAAGTGACACCATTGAACAGCTAGTTAACAAAGACCCATTTGTGTCCCTGAATGTGTTTGTGTGGGAGGTGAAGACCTCCATGAAGGACATTTGGAATGTCCTCTGCAACCAGTTAGGGTGCTGCCTCACTCCCCATCATTCCTGGGTTCGAGTCCCACAACAGATGAAAAACTATATGCAATTTTATCACCTACACATCACATCAGCTTATGGAATTGGTTTTTTTAGGACTCACATGTGGTTTATGTTTAAGTAATTGATTTTCCCACAGAAGTGCCACTGTGGCATGGAGTTCATTTATTTCCCAATGGCCATCAGTGCTAGTCATTATATCATCATGCCCCTACCCACTTGAACGGGGGGATAATAGGGAGCCCCGCCATGGCTCATTAAACTCAATAAATTTCTTTCTTTCTTTCTTTCTGCAACCAGTTGCATTACCATTCATACCTTAGTACTTGGGTCCCTCATTCCCTAACATCAGAGTTGCAGAATGACCACAAGACCTTTTGCCTGAATTTCCTTGACTGTTTTCAGAAACCAACCAACACTCTTGTGTATAATATTGTGACATGTGATGAAACCTGGGTTTACCATAATAACCCCCAGACTCACACTGGTCAAAAGATATGGGTGTCAGAACACCAAGGTCAGCATGACCCCATCCCTGCTCAGCCACAGTGGATCTCAAAGTTACAAAATTTTAAATGGACTGTGCTCCTTAATAAAGTGACCATGTTTTATACTGTTTTCAATACTGATGACACTAGATCCAAGAGTTAATAATACAAGAGGGATTGTGTCAAATCAATGGTTAAAGAATTGCAGAAAACACATCCAAAGTCACTCACTCCCTAAATCATCCTTCACTAGGAAAACACAAGGCCTCATGTTTCCTGCCATAGTAAGGCCCATATGGATGAGCTCAGACTCCAACTACTTAAAACACCACCCTACTCTCCTGACCTTGCACCATGTGACCTTTGGTTGTTCCAGCACATCAAGAAAAAGTTGGAGGGTAGAGTCTTTGACAATGATGATGAGATTATAATGAAATCCTTGGTTCCCTCCAATGAAGTGATTTTCACAGATGTTTTGATGAGTGGTTCAAGAGGGTGTGCACAGTACTTGACAATGATGGTAACTATTATAAATAAAATCTGGTTCTTATGGGATTTCAAAAAACTTTTGCTTAAAATAATAGTTCTGTAGAGTAGATGAAGAGAGGAAATGATATGAGGTTTTATAATTTCCTTTTTTTTTTTTTACAATTCATAACACAACCAATGTAATGATGGCAGTAATGTGTCAGTATCCAATGTATATTGCCCTAGGCAGGTTGTTAATGTTTTGTAGATTTTAGCCAGGTGCACAAAATAATTCACTTATTTTTTTTGTTATCATTTTATGCCAAAATCTATGTAGTTCCACATAAGAACTAGATTTTATTTATAATATCTTCATTGTCAAGTACTGTGTGCACTTTCTTGAACCACTCATCAAAACATCTGTGGGAGTCACTTCATTGGAGGGAACCAAGGACTTCATTACATACCCTTATAATCTCATCAACATTGTCAAAGACTCTGCCCTCCAGCTTTTTCTTGGTGTGCTGGAACAACCAAAAGTCACATGGGTGATTTTTTTTTGACTCTATAGTGAAAAATCTGCTGAAGTTGAATGGGTGTCTCACAAGATTCTATTGGTTATGTCATTGTTGGTACATTTTTAGCTCTGAATCTCTATATAGTCAAAAAAAATCACCCACATGGTGCAGGTTCAGGAGAGTAGGGTGGTGCTTTCAGTAGTTGGAGTCTGAGCTCATCCATATGGGCTTTGCTATGGTGAGAAACATGAGGCCTTGTATTATCCTGGTGGAGGGTGACTTGGGAGGTGGGTGGTTTTGGATGTGTTTTCTGCCATTCCCCAACCATTGGTTTGACACAATTCTCTATGTAGTAAGAACTATTGACCTTAGTGTTCAATATTGAACATTTTCCTTTTTCTCCTTTTCTCCTTTTCTCCTTTTCTCCCTTTCTCCCTTTCTCCCTTTCC
>JAOPJG010000456.1:0-23952 GCA_027478255.1 Dispira simplex | reverse complement strand
TTTGGCTGGCTTATTCATGGTACCTATGGTACTGGTCTAAGCCACATACTGTACGGACTTTACGTTCGTCTAACCTGTACTTCCAAGGATGTCTATGTTTTATACTTTCCCCATGTTGATAAGTGGCTGGTACAAACCACGTCAGTGTATGATCGCCATGTTTATCTACTTGGCAAACTGTTGGCAGTTTTTCACGTCGATGAAAAAATCAATGACCATATACGCGGTATGTTAGATTCCATGTTTCTCTTTCACCAAGACAGAGTTTCTAGTGCCAACGGTTTGAAACACTTCAACAAGACATTCAAAGACAGCTACGTGTTCCTCTACGACCTGATTCGTCGATTCCTCGGTGATATCCATGGGCGACTAGTACTAATATTGGACAATGTGCGCAATGCCATGTGTCAAAACGTTCCTTGTTGTCTTAACGAGATCCTCAAGTTTTGCTATTACCAGAAGTACACTGTACTAATTGGGTTTTCTGGGGGCGACCGATGCCGTTGTGTCCCGAAGATGGAGAACAACTTCAATGATTGCTATATTGATATACCTTTCACGTCATCGCAGGCGTCGGTGTTTCTGCAGCGCCAATTACTACCATATACTAGTAGGGAATATGCTACACTTCTTAAAATTGTCGACGATTTTTCCGACCTCACCGGGCTCTACCCATGTGAACTCACGCATTTGGTTACTGCTTTTCATGCGCTGTACAGTAGTGTAGGAGGTCGGTTAAATTGGGCCGATTTGGCCATCCAGGCCCGAATTAAAAAGGACTATGAAATGTGGAGTCATCGGGTTTTAAAGTCCAATTTCAAGTCACTCACCACCAGAAAACCCCAGGTGTTGCGGTTGCAGATTAAACTTGCCAAGGCGTCCCGCAGTGGCCGGTCCTACCCTATTCCTAACCCTACGTATGTTTACCGTGTTTTTTACTGCTTGGAAAAGACAGCCGAAGCTGAAAATGGCACTATTCTCTACAATGTGAATTTTATTCATAACTCAGTACTTAGTTACCATCGGGGCCAAAATTGCCATATCTCTCCCGGTATTATGCATTCGTTCACATCACTTTCTCTTAATGATGACGACGATATCTCTACTACCGAATAGGTTTAACGTAATACCACGAATAGGGTCCTGCGCTTTATGTTTTTCTTTACAGGTTATCCGTACTGTACGATTTTAACTTTAGAGATTGCAAAACTTACACCTGAACGAAAAATAGTGGAATGTATCCCCAATTCTTGTGTCCGTCTGTTTCCAACTTACACTTGCAAGAAATATCATCGAGGGAGTATGCTTCTATTATAAAACATTAGCAACGTGTGATAGTTTTATACCATTCCCATTATCCTCACTTCACTGTTATTATTACTCCTTTGCTTCTTACTTGGAACCCAACTTATTTTCACATTTCTCTTGGGATTCACTTGTAAATTTTGATTCGATTATGAGTAAAAACACGTGTACCATTTAGCTGACCAAGATTATCCATCACTGTTAGAGTTCATTCTACCAACCGCTACAGTATCATTACATTATTTCAAGAAATCTGTCACTATCTTGTAGAGAAAATAATAGTCCGTTTTGGGGTTGTCCAATTACTCTCATGTTCATCATATACCTTGGCCTTACACTGGTATTTATTTGTCGTGATGAAAGAAACGACAACAAAATGATATAATAATAATCTTAGAACTCATAACAGCCAATTTTTTGTGTTTGTGGTATTGTACCTCAATAATACCTGTGACTTCTCTTTTTATATGTAGCTAAAGAAACCGAAAACTTTGACCGGCAAGTGAATGGGGGAAGTAAGCGACAATTATAACGAATACCATAGCGTCGTTCACCTACCAGTTCATTGACAAGCCCACTAACGGTGTAAATGGAAGGCGAAAGGACTGTGGTCATTTTCGACGAACGAGTACCATACCATGTGTATATGAGATAGCATATCACTGTAGACATAGTCGTACTAACACCCATGTGAGGTTTATCAATGATTTCTCGCCATAACAATTGTAATTTTGATGAAAAGTTACAATGGGGAACAAAATTAGGCGTACCTTATTCATAAATTGTTTATCCCTGGTCCTGAGAGTTACATCGTTGATAATGATGATATGACAATAGACCAACCGATTTCCAATGGGATAACCACTGTGAACACTTCCCAACTTGGTAGAGCTACTGGTGGAATATTTCGTCATTAAACGTTCAACCTCGGTATTATTGCCGACAGGTTGCACCTTAAGAATCAGGCCGTAAAAACCTTAATATACTAGGTAGCGGAAGTTGGGAGTACAAAACAGAGTTAAACGTATTACGAGTGAAGTTGATCTGGGTAGCAACTAATATAATGCCGAAAAAAAGCTATGTAGCATATCGGTATAAGCCCCAGCATTCTATGAGTAAGCGGTAACCTCAAATTAACCAGACTCCTAGTTAAAGCGATATAGGGCAGTATGGGGATTTATATGCTGTTCCGTGGTGTTACTGAACATTAGTGAGCCAAAACGAAGGGACATGCTGAATACCGTGGAGTTTACCAGTTATTTACACACGATACAATCATTTTCGGTTAATAATCAGTAATTGGTAATTCCAGGACTCATAGTAAACGCCAAAGTGTTCTCATTTCCTTCACCAGATTTCAAATGGCGCGGTCACAACTGAAGACACGGGATCTCTAAGCACAGGGCCAGCTCGAACTTTGAAAGTGAGAGAAGCCATTGGTTACGCTCAGGGACATAGATACGTTGTCCATGCCACGCTACCAAAGGTAAAAAAAAATGAATGTTGCTCTTTCGGCGTTTGATTGACAGGAAAGACCACGTTATCTAGAGTAATTAACAATTGGAGGGGCACTAGACGAGCAAAAAATACAGTTAGAGTTGCTGTATCCTAAATTTTCGGGAGAAAGGAATAAAGAGTTTATTATTTAACGAGCCATGGCGGGGCTCCCTATTTTCCCCCCGTTCAAACGAGTAGGGGCATGATAATACTGTGACTTGTGCATAAGATATAGTGGAAAAGAAAATAAAATAAAAACCACGAACTGATGCCATTAGGTTCTTATGGTAATCAACCAGTTGTTAGTGGGGTTGTTGTGATACAAGCCTTTGTCTCCATGAGGGTTGACCTAGGCATTTTGTCCAGACGTCGTCGATGTAGCCTGTGATTGCTACTGCTTCTTTTTCCTTGCCGTTTTGGAGGTTGGCAATGGCTCTATCAATAGGGTTTTCTAGAGTGGGGAATTGTTTTGGGGGGGGGGACCGTCCAGCGGGGGATATCCCGATAGATGCAGAAGATCACGTGTTTCAGGGAGTCGGGAGAAAGGAAGAAATAACACTGGTGTGGGTATATCTATAAAGCCCCAACGAATATCTGAATAACAGGTGTACACTCTAGTCATGCCAAGCACCGGAGGATTGCCCATATACGCAACTCAAATGAGAAGTCTACATCAGTCACCCTCAAGTAGATTTACTCCTTTTATCACTCTTCCCCCCCCTCCAAAAAAAATATTGTTGGCCAAAGGCTTCGGGTGTGTACATAGGGATAGTAACCGTAATCAACCGGTGCGAAATTTGAAATGGATGAAGCCAAACTAATCATTGTAAATGGAGGATTTACATTACCTTGCTCATCCTGCATTCCATTCTACACTTCCTTTGTATTAACAGTTACCATAATTTTACCGACAATGTATTAAACACTTTAACTACCAGTACAGGGTCATTGTTTACACACCAACAAGAGAATTCCAAGAAACACCTAAGAAAAAACCCAAAGCGAAATTAAAAGTATATAAAAACATTAACTGTTAGGTAAATGTCCCATTCTTCACACGGTTGTTAAATTTCGGTTATCAGGTAATACAATACTTGCCGATTTTTGCCATTAAATTTATTCCGGTTGCTGAAGTCGGCTTTTCTACTGTTATCATTTGATCATTTTTATTCCACGCTGCCACTACCAGGCAATATATGATCCAATTTCGGGATTTACTGGTATGTTGAACTTTATCGAGTTCATCCACCACCTCTCGAGTTTTGCACAGACTGGGCGATACTGCGGGGGGCAATCATCTTGTCAAATATTTCCTGTATCTCGCCATGATTACCTACCCATATCATGTATAGGTTATGAGGGTGGGGAAGGGAGTTCGCTGGTGTATTATAAAGCCCAAAACAGCTGACCATCAGTTCGTTAAACACTTATCCAATGTTGATTGGTCATGTTGTAGTAAAATAGTAGACGATATTATCATTTTCATTGAGTTTGCTTTCCTTCCACCCAAGTAAAAAAAGGTAATAAATGTGTACCGATTATGAGGTTATGGCCTATCCTTACAGGAATACCATATGTGCCGACTCTATCCACCCCCTACCTTCTCAGTAATAATGCTAGGAATGACACTCGGGTCGGGATATCTACCACATCCATAGTAGTGTTGTTAGGGGGGAAATACGGAGAAGAAGGAGAGAAGGAAAGTTATACCGATGAACTGAATATGAATGTCTCACCTTATTGGCACTGAGTGTAGTAATTGGATTTTCCAACTGTGGTTGTACAAACACCCATCAGTACCTCCAGCCGACTTTTCGCCGAGTATAGAGTCAATCCTAAGCGAGGACACACAAAGAATTGAGAAAAATATAACTGACATAGTTTGCTGAATGAGTGTTGTCTTTGGTACTATGATCCATTCATGTCATTCATCGACGCCTAATATTATGTACAGCACATGCATGAGGGTGAAGACTGCATTTTTTTAACCATTACGAAAATGTAAAATATGTGGAAACACCAAGGTCGGTAGTTGATGCAAAAGGTGTGATTTTCCACCCGGTGATATGGGTGATTTTTTGTTCATCTATATAGTAATTTGGTGCAAAAATTGTACCAACTAAAATATAACCAATAGGGTTTTGTAAGAAACCCATTCAACTTCGGCGGATTTACCCCATTATAGTCGAAGAAAAACTACCCATATTATACAGTTGTGGGTGCGTGTAAACAGTGGCTTTGTATGGCTATATGTTTAAACACCGTAGGTTTGGTTTCTGGTATAAATTAAAAAGAATTCACACTCGTTAGATTGACATCCATATCAAGTCCGACAGGATAAAGGAGTGCTGTCAAAGAGCGGAGAAAGCCAAGAAGGGGAAACAAACCATTCCATGATATTGTAAAAATCAGCGCTACTTCTTCTATTCTTTCGAAAGAGGAAGTGGATACCATCCCATTATTAGTTAGACATTAGTGAACGACCAGTAATGGTGAAACAAAATATCATGTCCATCCTTGAAGCGAGCATCATTTTCCTTTCCAAATGAAAATAAAGGCCCAGGGCAGCCAATCCCCAATGCAGGATAGTAATGCACTCGCCCTAATTCAAATTTCTGGCTAATACCCGCGTGGCCCAAGAGATATATAATCCCCCGGCCTGTAGCTCCCAGGCCATAATCTGGATTCCAAGAACACTGGTTACTTTCCTTTTCGTTTACTTTTTTACAACCTCCTTCCCCCACTGGTTGGTACATACACCATTTCCGCCCTTACTTTTTTTACTTGACGTTATCAGTTGGTTGGAATAAAAAGGCTGTGCCTCCCTGTTTCACCCAAGTCTTGGTTTTTGCTGGCTACATTGATGACTCTGCAAATTTTTTAATGACCTAGTGTTTCTACAATCCTATGTTTTAATGTTCATTACGTTATTTAACCATATAACATCACCATTAGTTTAGTTATTGCAGGTGTGGCTTAACTAGTCCACATACTTTATATTTAACCAGATTATTGCTATTCTACTGTCGACGTGTGTGTGTATACACTTGTCCTGTATTGCCTTATTTCCCCAACATTGTAACTCTTCCGTGTTACAGTAGTTATACCGGCTTCACCCTGTTTTGTACTACGATTACGTTCAAAGTCACATTATCTTTTTTTTGTGAGATATCATGAAGGCTTTTATTGTGACTGCTTTAGTGTCGCTATTGGCGATGGCCCCCTGCTCCGACGCCTTGGTTGGTAGCTATTCGCCGCAAGCGTTGTGTTGTCACACCAACTACTACCGTGCCAAGTACGGGGGCAGCTCATTTTCCCATCCCTATTACTTCAGTCCTTCGATTTCAGCTGTTACTCAACAGCAAGCGGAGGACATGTCCACCCAGAAGGCTATGGTCCACAAGGGCTTAGGAGCGGGTAATGAAAATTCGTTTAAACGTATTACGAACGTGAAAACCATTGGCATGGAAATAGAACGAACTGGCGAGAACATTGCCGATAAGTACAACAACATGAAGGACGTAATGTTGGCGTGGTGGGAATCGGAGGACCACCGAGACCATATGGATTACACACAGGAATACGTCGTTTGTGGGTCAGGTCACGCTTACAACCAAGAAATTGACCGGGACTACTGGGCCCAGGATTTCGCGGTCTTGAAAGGTGATATGAGCAACCGTGATCTACAGGTTTTGGACTGTAGTGGTATATTTGCCGAATACGGTTTGAAGGTAACGCCATCCACCGAAACTCAGAAGACGCAGGTTCCTAGTACTACCCCTACCGATTCCGTTACTCCCACGGCTACCCCCACTGCTAGTGGTTCCACCCCACCAACCGCAACTCCCACCGATGATGGAAGTAATGCCAATCCGAGTTCACCTGACCAGCGCGACTTGGTTATCCCATCCACTAAACCCCCTGGCAAGTGCAAGAAATGTCGCAAGTGTAAGAAGCGTGCTCTTCGTCGTCGCTAACTCTAAACGCCCCGAACGGCAAACCTCAACCTTTCCCTCCCCCTCCTTGTTTTCTCCCATTCGTTTTCTCTTGGCAGTGTCAAGCCCGACACCCATACAGACTGTCGTTCTTAATCATTTGTTTTGTTTCCCCATTTTATTAACTGACGATCAGTACCCAGGTCCTTGTCGTGGTGGAAGCCATAGGAAATCACTGATGCGTTTATATATGAAGTTCGATGAGGATGGGGCCTCGGCGAGTACGAGGTTAGGGACCCGTTTTCATTTATGCGAGGGAATTCCATATTGTCATTATTATTTTGGGTATAAGTGTCTTGGTTGTTGAAGGGAATAATGGTGGATGTAGCGTTGACTTGGTTTGGCGTAATTGTGCTTCGTCATGTTGTTGTTCGCATTTGGTGTTTGTGGTCGTTTCCGCCGAATTGAAAGGTAGTGGATGGATTGTGAATTCATTCCTATCTTCTTTTTTTGGTTTTCTGGAAAGCTGGTTTTCTGGAAAGCTGGTTTTCTTTTTGACACTTGTTAGTTGTTTTTTTCTACTCCATTATTGCTTATCTTTCTTTTGCTTTCGTCACAATATTGCCCTTCTTTACTATCGGCATATCTGTCGCCTAATATCGATAAGCGTTATGTTTTTTTATATTTTTTATCTTGCCCACTTTAATTGCAGTTTAATTTATGTGGTTTAATTCCGCAATTGCCCATAATGAACTCGTTCTATTATAGTAGTAGTCAGCTCCGTCCTTGCTTGCGTTTCTTTTTCGGCTCACTGTGCTCCCTGGCGGTGGGCTCTTGATTCCCCCTTTCATGTCATTCTCTTTTTTTTTCTCCAAGAATAAAATTTTATGATATATTTTTGTTCATCAATTTTACCCTTATTATTGCAACAGATATTTCTACTACTGTATAGAGATAAAAAGGCAAGATTTACTTAGTTTATTTTTTAGCGGTATACAATCTACAAGTTAATCAAAGGATTTATTAATTCATAATTTGCTGGAACTCTGCACACACACCCTGACCACTACAGGTAAAAAAATACCCAGTCGTCGACTTAACTCTCACTTGAAAAGGGTAGATGGCATTATGGATAAAGTATGTAGCCTAGGACTAGACCCCGTAGCGGTCCTCGTACCATTTTTTTGTGTAATATCCGGCTGACAAAATAGCCGCGGTAGTCAATACTAGCGGAACGGGTTTGTGAGTTCGGAGGGCCCGGGGAAGGGAGCTCAGTAAAAGTGCATACGAGGTGCCTGGGTGGGTGTACCGACCAGTATTGAAAGAGGTGGGTAGATAGACCAGCGCATCACAGAAACACAAATATTGATAGATTTTAGTTCCTGCATTAGACCATGTATTTCCTATTTTACTCTTTTGTTTATACATTAGTAGATAAACAGTCTGTAGTAAATATTGAAAATATAACACAAAATTGAGCAAGCCTAGATATGGCTTTAGGGAGCAGAGGTATTGTGTCTGCCAAAAGAAAACGCCAGCCACAGTATGTCGGTGTGATATGAGCTGGACACGGTATTGGTAAAAGTCCATAATTTATCTTACCTGACGCCAGTTCATAACCCCAGTCACGGTTTTGCGAAATCAAATACCTATCAGTTCACACAAACAAGAACCCAGATAATTCAAACAAAAAGGCGACCAGATAATATTAGTTGGGTAACATTCACTTTTGTACACAATAATAGGTTCAAGTTGGTAATATCCAGAGATGGAGAAATTATGATACATGTCACTTTATCACGATCAAAAAAACATTATACTTACCCAGCGGCCCCGAATGCCGCACCGATTCCTACGCCTGCCACAAGCGAAGGTACCGAACGGGTGCGGGAGAAACCCATCAGGCCGCCGACCGCACCTAGCAAGAATGGAGGAATAGAAGGCGGAAAGAAGCAATAGTCACATCGGTACAAAAGGGCAAAGGGTTAGTATCGCCAGGTAAGACAAAGAGAGGTGATTACCAAAACTCAGCTGGAAGTTACATGGTTGAACTTGGGCATTAATAGTCTGTTTTGTTTGCATTGAGGTGGAAATACTATGGACAAAAATGAAGTGGTTTCTGATAATACTTACAAAGCGCGGCCAGGGAATAAGCGGTATGTTGTGACATGGCAGTGAACTGAAATGGGGAGGAGGGTAGAAAAAGTGGAATTATCCAGGAATAATAAAGCCACAACTACGAAATAAAGTGCACCTATTTGAAGCTAATAAAATCATAAATAAAGTTACACTGGGATGGTTTTCGCATCATTTCGTTCCAGTTCCCTCAACAGCAACTCCACTCCCCCCGCCCAACTGTGTTGAGCAGATTATGCTCTAACATGTGTTTGCCTTGTTCTAAAACGGTATACTGTGCTACCCACCAACCCAAGCACAGGAATCCTGTTTTAACCATTTCCATATCCTTGGCTCTATTTCTTCCCTCCCCCTCATTTTAGTATCGCTTATAATCAACCGAGCTTAAAAACACTTAAAGGCGTTATCATTCCATTACACCTTTGTATTTTCACTTTGGCTGTGACATCCCATCTGCTTCTCATTCGGACATCTTTTGCCTCTTGTCTACTGTTCCTCACTTTACACATTTTTTCAAATTTGTGAACTTGTTCTAGTGACATTCCCACACGATAACGAACCCTACCACCATGGCCACATCCCCCGTGTCTCCGTCCACTTTTGCCAGCTGGCAAGACAATGCTTTGTCACGTATACTCCAAGTCACGTTAAACCCTAAACATCCCAAACGCCAGGGTTACGTTTATCTAACGCAGTTAGTCCAGGAATGGCAATCAACCGATAGTCGTAACAACAATGACCCATCTCCGCCGTCCACTTCCGAGTCCACCTATCCACTTCTCACGACTGACCGTATCGAAGAAGTATTGTTAAACAGACTGTCTTACCTAGCTGGTATGACTCCAGACCAGGTAACTGAAGCCAAGTCTTGTTATCCAGTTTTAAACGCCAACTCTTTCGTGTACCTACTGCAGTGTTGGAAACGGGCCAACGATATTCGCCAGGGGTTACTCGAACGTCGGGCGAAACTCGATCCGCAGGTACTCCAGAGTCGTTTGGAAACGGTGCACCAATGCAGTCAATTTATGATATCGTACGCGGGAATCACGTTGAATATACCTGGAATGTTTCCGGATTGCGGTGGAGATTCTAATGAGGAAATTGTACCGAGTGTGGTGGAGGTGATGGTGAAGGAAGATGAGTTTTCATCGCAGGGTATTCCTCGATTGTTTTGGGAGGAGATGGCCCAAAGATTCGACGGTGATGGATTGGAAGAAATCGTGGGTCAAATAGTAGGTCAAATGGGAGTTGGATTGAACCTGGACATGTCTGTGTTTGGGAAATTTCGGAATTATTACCGCGCCATGTCGGAATTACTCGAGGTTAAACCACTGGCCGTGAATCTTACCCAGGCACCGGGGTGGTTTGATATGTTAGCGGGTGAGAACGCTTCAAACAAGTGGTCGGAAAGTACAGTACCAGCGGAACAACTTCATATGCATACGCTAATTGGACCATTGTTTACCCTGTCGGCATTTCCCCGGGATGACTCTAGCGTATTGACGACTTATTTCAAGGATATTCGCCAACGTAATCGTTCGGATGTAGAGTCGGCTATGACGTCGTTACGAAGGACCGTAGATAGGATCCATCGTACCTTGTTCCAGTTCACAGATACTCTGGTGCGAACTAATAGTGGGGCTCGTCAGGCCGTGTTGGAATATGTGGCGATGGTCATTTCTAAAAATTGTAACCGGGGTAAAATGGTGGTGGATGATACCCAAGTTTCCCCGGATGGGTTCATGTGGAATTGGCAAATGGTGATGTTTTTACTCTGTGAACCCTTTTTGGATAATCAGGCTTCGAAAATTGACCGCATTGACCCACTTTACCTGGTTAAAACCACGTTATTGTCCACCCAAGACGAGACTAAGATCAAGGCTACCGAAGAGGAAGCCAAGTCTTATTTTGAAAGTGTGGCCAAGAGTCCCCACCCACCGGCCAACTTTATCACTGAAGTTTTCTACCTGACCATGGCCCTGCAACACCTCTCTGTGGTTCCCATGTATCGCGAGTTCATTAGTTCGTTGCGTGATCTGGGAGAATTCCAACGCCAGCTGGACCAACTTAAAGAACATATAGCACAGCAACCACCCGGGGGACCGGCTGCTCTACTTCACGAACGGTTTTTAGAACGCCAACAGGCCGAATTTGGTATGATGGTGTCGCGTAAATTTGCTACCGAAACCCAATTGTTTAACCCAAAGGTGTTGAGTGTGGCGGGGAAATTCTATACTCTAACTATGCAATGGTTACTCCGGCTGGTAGATCCCGCCCAGCAGTACCCCTTGCAACCCTTGTCGTTGCCGTTACCGGCCCAGCCTCCTCATAAATTTACCACTTTACCCGAATATTTTATGGCGGATGTGGTGGACTTTGTACTGGGGCTGCTTAAATATGACACCATGATGATGTTACACATGTCGTTGGACTATTTGATAGCGTTTGTGGTGGTGTTTTTAGATCACTCGTCATATGTCAAGAACCCATATTTGCGGGCCAACCTGGTGGAAATTTTATTTTTTTTGACCTTGGAATCCCCTTCCGAGACTCTTCCCCAGTTGGATTTCGGCGGGGTGTTAAATACCGACCCCTTGTCGCTTAAATATTTAGCGCCGGCACTGATGCGGTTTTACGTGGAAGTGGAACATACTGGAGCGAGTTCCCAATTTTACGACAAGTTTAACATCCGGTACAACATTTCGCAGGTTTTACGGTACCTACGTAAAAATGAGGACCACCGACGACAGATTCAGGAACAGAGTAATGACGAGTCGTTTTTTATCCGGTTTGTGAATTTACTCATGAATGACACAACGTATTTACTCGACGAATCGCTAACAAAATTGGCGGAAATTCGGAATTTGCAGCAAGAAATGGCCAACGTGGCGGAATGGTCGACCCAACCGGATAATTACCGTCGGGAACGGCAGTCATTGTTGTTGCAGGATGAGCGTATGGCCACATCCTACTTGTCGTTGGGGATTGAAACATTGTATATGCTCGGTTACCTCACTCAGGAAGTGCCCCTCCCGTTTATATCACCGGAAATTGTGGACCGCTTGGCGGCGATGCTCAATTATAATTTACAGGGTATGGTGGGACCCAAGTGTATGGAACTCAAGGTGAAGAACCCCGAAAAGTACCGTTTCCGACCACGCAAACTATTGTGTATGATCTTGGATGTATACCTTCATTTGGCGCATTACCCAGAATTCATCCGGGCGGTGGCGCGCGACGGTCGTAGTTACAACAAGGAATGGTTCCTCAAGGCCATCACCATAGTGGAACGTCATGAAGTTAGTCCTTCCCATGCTAAACTGGGGGCATTACATCAATTTGTGGACCAAGTGGAAACCGAACTACGGGAATCGCAACTGGAAGAGGAAGACTTGGGGGAAATCCCTGACGAGTTTTTGGACCCTTTGACGTGGAGTTTGATGGAAGAACCGGTGATTTTACCGTCGTCCAAAGTTACACTGGATTTGAGTACCATCAAATCACATTTATTGAGTGATAGTACCGATCCGTTTAACCGGTCGTCGTTGACGATTGATATGGTGGTTCCGAATACGGAACTCAAGGAAAAGATTCGTGAGTTTAAGCAATCACGATCGACCGCCGCCAAGCCTGTGTGATATCATTTTAGGGCTCGTTGTTCCTGAGCAAGAGGTACTTTTTTTAAGCTTTGCTTCACTGGTTTTGGATTGGAAAGGTTTTTTTTTATTTCTATGTGGTGTGAGTATGTGTGAAAATTAACGAAAGGAAAGTTAATTTACATGGTTAGCAAACCAAGGCTGATTATAACTTATTATGATGTAGCCAATCCATAGTGAATAAGTATCGCCATATTCTATCACAAGACGCTCTTCCCAGTGGAAATGGAGATACAGGAGGAGGGAATTTATAGAATATTGGTTCCAAAGGAAAGGGGTCACACATTCGGAATAGTTATTAACCAACCACAACGGCGAGTTTAGCGGTACGATTGTCAGCCTTTATCTATCATATATCAGTATAGTGTAATGACGTTAATCACTGTCTTGGATCGCAGTAATTGCGGTCTATGTTCTCCTTTTTTAGGTTAAAACGAACAAAGGAAAAAAAAGGTTCATTGCAGCGTGGTCGAGCTAACAGAGTTTGCGCCAAAGGGTTGACGGACTAAATGGTGATAATGTCCCTTTTATATTTTTATTAAAGCATGCATATTTCATAGCATAAGCAAGGAATGAACGAATTAAAATGTGCAGGGTGCGGATACGAGTGAATATCTACCAATTAAGGGAGAGGGGTTATCCCTGTCGATATTAGGACATTAATATCGACAGGGAAAAGAAAGAAAGGGGGGAGGGGAGGGGAGGGATATGGTTACACTAGTTTTAAAGTGTGACATCATAGTTATGGAGGTGGCGATGCCATGCAACTGACAAACGAAGGAATATGGATCCACTGGGTGTACTTTTTGTGTGTGTGGGGGGGGATTTCTATAATCTTTTATATTCGACGGTGGCGATTTCGAGTAAAATAGATCGAGTATGGTGGCGATGTACCATATCAACCTGCCCCCTCCTCTTTTGGGATGCAATTGCTCTTGGTAAACGTGAGCTAATCCGTTTTTTTATGTATTGCCACAGAGGCAAAGACTTCACGGAAAAACCGAGAAAAAAATATAGAGTGTGTGCATATTGTTCTGTATTATGACTGTCGGGAGAGGAATGGACTCACTCATATATGGTGATGTCTCTAGGCAGCGGGTTAGTGTGTTTCCCTCTCTTCCTTTTTTTTCTTTCTTTCTCTGCCTTTTTTTAATACAGCTCACAGTTTGTTTAACCACTCTTTTTCATATTCGCCCCTTTCACCACCTTTGTTGGTTCTTCTTCGCTCCCCCTCCCCTTCCCTTGCTGTTATACATCTGACAGTTGTTCCCTTTTCTCTTCTTATTGTTATTATTGGTCTTTGGCTCTTTTCATCTGACATTGTTGAGCCCCATTCGTTTCTATACAACTTTTTATTTGTTTTCCATTGTGTTTCCCCATCTCACCCGTGTGTCTCTAGGCAAGCTGTGATTTACTCCGTTGTTGGTGTTTTCTCTAAACGACTACATATTAAGGTTTATAACAGCATCTATAGCCCATTCACTAGCTGCATATAGTGTATTCCCAGCTGGACCATTTCTCCAGCAACAACTCGTCGTCTGTTTTATCAAAGTGTAAGTTAACAGAGTGCATTTTCAGTGCGGAGGTGGATGGGTCGTGTATTATCTCCGTCTCCAGCCATAGTGTCTCCTGTGGGCGGTTATTCGTTTTGAATGAGCGGTGGTGGGTAACCCTTGACTAGTCCCTGCTCACACTTCACTACTTCTCCGTCTGGTGAACGGGGGGTGGCTCTATTGCTATGCGTGAGTTGCTACTATCAAGCCACTTTCTACTGCGCAAGTGAGTTTTGAACGGGGAGTGGGTGGGTTCTTGTTGTATTGTGCTGGGACGGGAATTGGCTTTGGGTTAATGGGGAACAAAAATATATTGTTTTCTTCCCGCCCAATCACTATACCAATATATGATTGGCCAAGTTACACTGGATTATTTTTTTTTACACTGGGTAGCTTGCATCATCAGCGGAATGTTGGGAATTTTTTTTTCGACGCACTGATAATATTAGGTTGCTTACGGTATGTAAACAGCGGAGAACTTCAAGGGTGGGGGCAGAGAGAAAACCTGCCAAGTCGCCCTCCGTTACTATTGTTCTAGATTTTTGTTAATCCTTTTTTAGGAAGAGGGAGAAAGAGAGAAAAAGGTTACTTTACCGGCATCCTCTTGTAAAACCTTGTCCTGCGCTTCTTTTTTCTCTGTTATTTTTATTGCTTCTGTATTTCTAACACTTTCCGCTCAATCCTACTCGATTACTGTTTCATCTGTTCTAGTTTTCTAAAGACCATGTCCGAGGTCCGTCGTAAACTCGTGATTGTGGGCGATGGTGCCTGCGGTAAGACATGTTTGCTGATTGTGTATTCTCACGGCACGTTTCCGGAGGTAAGTATTTAGATTAAACTGGTCTCATGTGAGTGGGATTAATATTTTACTTTACCTCACATCTGTAGGTGACGTTGGGGGGAGGTCATCTGGAATAACAGCCGGAATCTGTGGACTTTTTGTTCTCTTTGGGCGCTCTGCACTACTTTGTCAAGTTGGGGGAGGGGATGGTATGGGGTAATCCCAATACCCTCGTAATATTGTTGACTCGTGACTATTGTGTATTGTATTTTTTGTTTGTATCATGTAGGGTGACTAATTATATATTGTGTGGTGATCCTGCTCGTGATACGATACTGAATAATACTCCTTTGGATTAGGTCTACGTCCCCACTGTGTTTGAAAACTACGTCACCGACGTGAACATTGAAGGCAGGCGTGTGGAATTAGCGCTTTGGGATACGGCTGGCCAGGAGGATTACGATCGTCTGCGTCCCCTTTCCTACCCTGACTCGCACGTTATTCTCATCTGTTTCGCCATCGATTCTCCCGACTCGTTAGATAACGTCAAGGAAAAATGGATCTCCGAAGTACTTCATTTCTGCCCGGGGCTTCCTATCCTGTTGGTGGGCTGCAAGAAGGACTTGCGCAACGACCCCCAAGCGATTGCAGAACTCGCCAAGATCAACCAAGTGCCCGTAAAATCCGAAGAAGGCGAGAGGGTGGCTCAGGAAATCGGTGCGGTCAAGTATTTGGAATGTTCAGCCAAGAATAACGACGGCGTTCGGGAAGTCTTTGAACAAGCCACTCGCGCTGCGTTGGTGGCTCCCAAGAAGAGGAAGAGCAAGTTGTGTAAACTGCTCTAAATCATATTTGATTTCGCTCGGTATTTTGAGGTGTATAACCCTTCCTATTTGGCACTCGACTCTGGTGATTCTGACGGTGGAGGGGGGCATACTCCGATGAAGACATACAAGGGAGTGCTCACATATGAATACGAATAAGTCATGTATTACATGTGTTTCTTTCCACTTGGGGGATGCATCGAGTGAATCAGGTTGTTGAGATGGCTGTGGATTGCGGTATTATTGCCTCTGGCTTTTACTCTACTGTGTTGTGACTAGTACTTGGACAAGGTTCCATTCGAACTCTCATCATTCTTGGGCTCGGTAGTTGAATGGTTGTTGCTGTGTACTGATGCTACATTATATGTTGTTGTGGACTCATTCATCATCCCCTGTAACTGTGTGAGTTTTTTTTTTATTTTATCTTGTTGGGCCCAAGACAATTCGGTTTTTTGCAATTCCATGCCGTGCCTTAATTTTGATGGGTTTATCCCCCTTTTTTATAAGTTTTCATTTTTTTTCAACTTGATATACTCCGCTACCACCCACTGTTGGTGCGACCTTTCTTACCTTTTATAACAATGATTTTTTATTTTTATTATCGTGCTCGGTTCTCTTTTTTTTTATTGCGAAGCGACCAATTTTATATCTCGTTAGTATGTGACTTTTATTTTAAAGCCCAGCAGCTTTCCTCACACCCCCCCTCTTGTGCGGACACTTTTTTTTAAAAAAAAAACCCTACAGTGTTTGAGTTCACATCCGTCATAAACTATTTTGTCCCTGTTATTTATTAAGTGGAGAAAATAGGCTTTACAATATCAGATTTTGGAGTATACATCCTTATTAGGTTGGAAAGGACTAGTTTAATTCAGGGGTGGAACAAGAAATAGGACAAATGAACGTGGTTTAAACAGAGAATGATGATTTAATGGTTGAGCTAAGCATTGAGTCAGCCAGAGTTTACTGATTGGGACTTGGCATCTCGAAAAATAATCGAAATTCGCCGACTCCGGGAGACAATTTGGCCGTTGAATCGATTTCCCTCGGCCTGGCCCTGGTTGGACGGAATTTCGTGGGTGAATTGATAACGCAGAGCATGTCTTTGAACATAAAAGCACCGCTGGGGTAAAAGCACCTTAAGAACACAATCGGGATCTTTCACATGGGTAAATTTCATTACAGTGGGGGATAATAGACAAAGACCCGCAACGTAATCTCCAGAAAACTCGATATTATCCACATGGGCCTGGATGGCACCTTGGGGGTGCAAGTCTAAAATATGGCTAGGTAACCAAGTGATATCAGAAGGGAAAAGCTGCCAGACGCGTTGGAATATTTCGGCAATGGTTTGGTCGTCCGTAGAAAGAGGCTGGTGGGGTGACAAAGTAACTGTCGTTGAAGTGGTGGATGTATATTTCACTGGTTCCTCCGAAAGAGTCGTCGGTAGTTGTATTTGTAACCCCTGGGGAGTCCATGGGGTAACGGAGCACTCACGGTACTGCGTAATCACCGAATCGAAATGACCCTCTGAGTAAATTGGGGAAGCATACCGTTTTAATTTACGACGAGCTTGCCGTACTAGGAAGTCGTGCTCCTCAACGCTAATAAATTCGGGTAAAATGACTACATTGGCCAATGAGAACCCCTTTTTTAAAAAACTGGCAGAGGGTTCATAATATTGTTGTAATGCTGGGTCAATTTGAGTGGGTAATTGGGTCCATTTTGGGACCATTATAGTGGTGGAAGTAGTCCCTTGACTGATGTATTGGGAAAATAAGTGACATGACGTTTTACTGGGATTACTGTGTTTGGTGAGGAGTGGTAACCCCCTATGGTATATGTGAAAAAGAGCGAAACCCATGATGAGCAATGTGTTGTGTCGATTAGTAAATGGTATGAGTAGTCAACTATAAGATCTAGACGATGCGCATTCACATGCACCCGATTAAATTTCAAAAAAAATACCAAGCTTCTAGGCACAGAATACCAACTGGAGGGGACACCAGTGCACGTATTTCAATATTTTCCACTTTAGTAATTATTAGAGCGAGCTGGTCAATATATCAGAATGAGATCGAGTGTTGAATCCGGAAAAAAAAATTCAAGTGTTAGCATTTCGGTGTTCTCTGTCTCTGGTTATATTATCCATCACGTGACTTATCCTCATCTATAACTCACTGTCCGAACTACCACCAATAGTAAGGAACTTCTCTTTATTTAGAAGCCATTGCTTATTTTATTTGTTTATCCCACTTTACATTCTAGCTTACACCCAGTTTATATGCCTTGTGCATAACGTATATGTTTATCCACTATATACTGTTTACTCTTCGTTTATTAAAGGCTACTGTTTATCAAATTTCCAACAATATAACATAAAAAAAGGCTATGTAATACAAAATAATAAACAAAATCATAATCCCAGTACTGAACGTAATAGAAATAAAAAAAAGCTAACATTACACAACTGGAAGCAATACAGTCGTTGATCAGAAGTACAACTTGTGTTTACCTTCCATTACATTTTACGCATGGTGGAGAGCGGGTGTGGGCATGGGCATAGTGCTGGTGGGAGTATAAGGGGTATCGGTTTGTGGGGCCCCAGTGCCATTATCCACATCGCCCTTTTCCTCCCGAGTATGGTTAACCTCCCGGTCCTCAGGAGGGGGAAAGTTAAGATGAGACTTATGATGGCCATAGAATACGTAGACGAGCAAACCAATTCCCAACCATATAAATAGCCGATAAATAGTGTCCACATCTGACAAGACAATAAGGGCAATGGAGATAATTCCGCCCAACACGGGGAACACAAAGGGACCCAAGGGCACACGGAAACCACGTGGGACATCGGGATGGGTAAATCGTAGAATGATCACCCCCACGTGCACCAAGAAAAACGCCAAAAGGGTACCCACACTGGTCATATCACCTAACAGATCCACGGGTAAGAACCCAGCCAGCACTGCACAACAAGCGCCCACGATAAGGGTAGGGATATACGGAGTACGGAAACGCGGGTGTAAACGGGCCAGGATACCGGGAAACAAACCGTCTCTAGCCATGCTATAAAACACCCGGGATTGACCCATAATCAACACGAGCATCACCGACAGTAACCCCGCGACGGCGCCCAGGTCCACGATAATTCGTAACCAACGGGTATTGCTAAAAGTTTCCAAAGCAAACGAGATAGGGTGGGCTACGTCTAATTCGTAATAAGGACGGAGTCCCACTACCACAGTAGCGGTAGCAATGTACAAAGCGGTACAGACCACCAACGAAGTAATAATCCCTATGGGCAGGTCCCGTTTGGGATTTTTGGCCTCCTGGGCTGCTGTTGACACGCAATCAAATCCGATATAGGCGAAAAATACCGTTTTGGCCGCCTTGATAATACCTAACCCACCATACCGACCATCCTGTTCCGGAGGTATAAACGGTTTGTAATTCGCCGGGTTTACCTTATTACAGGCTCCAAATATAAAGATCAGTACCACTAATATCTTGAATATTACAATGATCCCGTTCACCGTGGCAGATTCCCTGATGCCAATGACCAGCACCGCTGTCACCAACAACACGATAATCATGGCGGGAATATTGAGCACCGCACCCGTTTTGAGAAACGCCCCATCTTTCCACACCACTGGAGCTGTAGTAGTACTAGTACTGAGAGTCCAGTTAAAAGCGTCTTTGAAAAATGCCGACAAGTACGACGACCACGATACCGCCACTGTGGCTGCCCCCACCATATACTCCAGGATGAGATCCCAACCAATGATCCACGCCAGAAATTCACCCATTGTGGCATAGGTATACGTATAGGCCGACCCCGAAATAGGAACCATGGACGACAGTTCCGAATAGGAAAACGCCGCAAATCCAGCACATACCCCGGCAATCAAAAATGATACTATAATGGCCGGTCCGGAATACTGGGCCGCAGCCACCCCCGTCAACACAAAAATTCCGCCTCCGATAATACCACCGATACCGACAAACGCCAAGTCCATTGGACCGAGTGTCCGTTTCATACTCGAGTCTTCACCCTCCTGGAGGATAGAGTCCACCTGTTTCCGGTGGACCAGGAGTCGTAATCGGTGTTTGAATATATTTTCACCGGGGCGACGGTCTCCGTACACTTCGGTCGACGCCGGAGAAACAGATACCGAAACCTTGCCGTAATCAGCCATGGTTACCGGACTATTACAACAAATAATAGTTTTTGTTTTTCGTAAAAAAAATTCAGTAGATATTGGGTCTACTGAGTTTAGCGAATAATTACAGAGAAAAATAAGAGGATATTGGGAACTTTTTGGTGATTTTAAGGACGAAACAAGTAATTTTTAAATTAAAATAGAATAATTGGTAAACGGATACCAACGTAGTGATGAAACACTGCGGATGAGTGTGAAACGAAAAACAAAGGCTACTTTTATATATCAGAAAAGGATATGACCATTGTCAACTATGCCTTGCTTCCTTTTTTAAAAAATAGATTACACGTAAACTCCGTCAATGACAGGAGGGAAGTCGGGAGAAATACGAGGAAAACAAAATGAAACAAATCTCACGAAAAGAAATGAACATGAGGTTAGCAGTAAAATAACCTCGAAAACACGCAAGCAAGGCCGTACCGAACCACCAAAACAACAGAGGGAAGAAAGTGCAGTATCACTACATCAGCTGAGGGTGTGCTGGGCCATGGGCATATTTATATTCGTTTCATCGATCCCACCGCATTACCTTTCCCAAAGGAGGAGAAAAGGGTGGGTGAGGGGAGGGTCTAGCTTGTAATGGAAAGTTTAAAAAGCAATATCAATGGCACGGGAACAGAGGTATTTTTCTTTTTGTACATATAAGAAGTAAATATAATTCTGACCAATGCCCTGTAAATCTTGGCATATGAATGTGAACGGGTTGGTATTGACAAACCAAGCAATACGGGCGAAATTTCCAATCATCGCATATCTAAGTAGAGGGAAAAATGTTGGTTATCCAGTAATCACGATCGGTGTCCCGTTCGGTAATGGTGGGTTTTCATGCTAGTGTATGAGGGATATAGGGTTCAGTGTGAACAGTATAGGTCTCCATTGGTCCTGTAGCCAACTGGGCACACATGACTATCCACGTAGCACTCCGACCTGTTCACCCGTTACCTTTTTTTCCGTAATCAAACCCCCCATACATATTCCCCGTTGACCCGGGGTTAACCTATGGTTGCCACCATTAAGTCACCAATTGTTCGCACGCAATTTCGTTTATTAGGTTCACTCTCATCTTACTGGCTTCTTACTTGGCAACCTTCCTACCCATTCGTTCGTATTCCTTACCTGCTAACCTATTGTGTTGAATCTTGCGCCACTTCTTCCATGTGAATGGAGTACTCCCATCTCACCCTTGATCTATTCCTACGCTGAGTGAAGGAGAGTGTGGGGAAGGGAGTGTAAATATAGTCTAATCCCACGACTGAGGTAGAAGGAAAGTAATGCACGGCGTTGGTGGTGAAGACCGATCATTGCATTATACTGGTTCAGTCGAAACCAATGGGCCATCACGTAAACCCGCCTTGCTTCCAGTTTAGGGAGGAACGCATGATGTTCTATCACACGCCGTACTTTCTCCGTTATGGCTGTCGAAAGTCACCAATTTTCTGTCATTGTTCACTATCCATGCTCAGGTTGGGATTCGCTATTGCACTAAATAGTACCGTACAGGTAACTCCGGGAAGTACCTCGTAGAAACTTAAAAAACAAGAGCTCTTGAGGTAGGAGTGAAAGGGGGGAGGGGTCAATCACCCCCCGGCCTACTCAAAGCAAAACGAGTACCAAAAGTATTAAGGGGTCCCAGTTACTTGCATTGGCTACATTGGCCTCATTGGTACGCATAGAGGATGGCGTCGCCCCAGTACGCTGTAGTTGTGCTACTTATTCAAGAAATAGTCACCCATATCAAGAGGATACTGATTAGCATATTGTGGCTTGGATTAGTCACACTGCTACCAACCCGCTTTTTCGATAAATTTTTTACTCTTAACGGTAGCCATGCTGGTTATTATCGAAGCTTATCGTTCTCGTGTGATGGGATAGATAGCAAGGTTTTCCCCGCTTACTTGAAGGTATCTTTTTCTCACCACGACAAAAATATAGTCGATCTCTTGCCCTAAGATTAGCCCTGGCAACTATACCAAGCACCCGTGGACACTAAACCATTATCACATTCCTTTATCTCCTCGCCAAGAACCAGCAACAGTAGGTAATGGATGAATGAAAGCAAAGCACCGAAAACAAGAAAAATAGAGTATAAAAAAGGAGAAAGCGATGGCTGAAAAAATCAAAGGTTACCCTGACCCCGTAACAAGAGGTAATCCTGCCCGTTTCGAAAAACCTTAGCCAGCATGCTGTTATCTATCTCGAATAATACTTTGTCTTACGTCGATCCATCCAGTATGTATGGCTAACTTCTAACTGAAACCACAATTAATCCAATCAACGCCGTTACCCATACCAATTACTTTTTCCAAGCAAGTATTCGTGGGTAAATTCACAATTGGTGAGGTATAGGGGTGTATAGTCCATTCATCTTCATTTCTGCTGGGAAAAAATTTTAACATAGGGTAGCGGAGCAGGGCACACTCCTCGGACAGTTGGCTAGCAACACGGGTAGCTTAACCACTGACGATTCAGCTAAACCTATTTGATTACCTCCTATTACGTAGGAGAAATTCATTTTATACCATAAAAGGGATAAGTTATATCGTGGCTCATCACAAGCGCGGGTACCGATTATAGCTTTGGTTTTGTCCAGGGATCATAGTAGAAAAAGAGGGATTGGGTAAAGAAAAAAAAACAAAAGCTGTCACCGATGTCATAATTTTGTTGCACCTCCTCTGGGTCCATTTTAGATTTTCACTGGGAAATTGATCAGTTCGTTGAAACTAGCCGCTGTTGTGCCATTGTGAGTGGTGAGGGGGGAGGGGGGAGGGAGGTTTCGATAAACGAAAATGATAGGGTTCCGTTGGTGTACTGTGTTTCCATTATCTGTATTACTGAAATAATTTAGTTGATATCAGGACGAGTTGGTCTCATGTAAACACTGGGGTACTAAAAGTAAGAGTAGTTAAAAGAGCAAGTATGTTTATTAATCCTAGGGAATTACTAAAGTGGGGGCTGAAGTCTTTTAAATACTTGTTGTTACATAGCCAATTGAGACCTGGAATGCGATACAAGCTATTGCTAAATTGAGCCAGGGTGTTTGGATAAATAACGGATGTCACCCTGAATGTTTAGGTCCTGTGGTGTATCTTCAATTGATGTCATGGCACTTTAGGATGTTATCATCTATGGTTGCTGTGTCAACAGGGGGGGGTGTTGTCTTGTTTCTGTACGATCATGTTGTCCAGTTCCTGAAGTTAGGAGGAGTGATCAGTGTGAAGTTTACCTGGAATGTGGGTGAACTCTTGTTTCAATCCTTTGAGGTCACCACAATAGAGAAAGACCTAGGCTGTATGATTTGGTTGCTAACTTTTATTTGGTATACCCTTGACCTACCTACTTTGTCTGTCTATGTGGGGGAGTTGTTTACCTAAATTATGGCATTCTGGAGGTAAATCACATGTATATCATTTTATTCTTACCCAGCTACATTTTTTTACATTCAAGTGACCCAATCTCTTCTCCAACATTCTTTAATTTGCTATTATTTAACTTTTGTCCACTCAGACTTGTCCATGGTGCATATTTCAGGCAGAACATTATCTATGCAATGATTGTTTCAACTTTGTCAAGAAAATTTGACTCTAAATTGATAACTGATATCAGATACACCTTTCTTCTGGGTCATTATAAAAATGAAAATGAACATATATAATTTTTTAATTGGGACACCTATAAGTCTTTACATTTTATCAAGCACCCAGCATAGTTCATGTATGTAGTGAAGGCCAAAAATGGGAGGAGTAATGGCATAGATCTACCTTGAGTGCTCGACATCAAATATATATCTCATTCATTATGGAGTAAACATGTATGCATTGTATACTTGAATGCAACTAATGTCCATTGACAGCCCTGCATCCATACATTATACATTTGTCACTTTATAATTTACTTTCTAGTGGAGCAGGGACTGGAAATTACATCTTACATCTGTAGTACCAGCCAAAGGACAGCAATGAGATTAACCTGATTGTACCATCGTCCGTAGCCTGACTTCCACAAACTGTACACATACAGTCGTGTTGGAACAATGGGAACAAAGAGA